>VWYI01047189.1:240477-288228 GCA_013399455.1 Anthoscopus minutus
ACACAGACACAGACACACACACAGACACACACAGACACACACACACACACAGACACACACACAAACACACACACAGACACAGATACACACAGACACAGACACACACACAAACACAGACACAGACACACACACAAACACACACACAGACACACACACAGACACCGACACACACAAACACACACACAGAGCCAACTGATCCCAACACAGAGACCACAGTGAGGGAGAAATGTGTGAGCTGAGCAAAGCACAGTGCTGGGTGAGCTTGTGCTGCATCACTCTGCCGTGGGCACGGATGGTTTGCAACACTGCCAAAGAAAAGGGTCTTTGAGGAGGACAGGGCAGCTCTAGCAAGCTATTTGTTTGAGGCTGGGCAGTTAAGAGGGATGAGAGTGTGGCTGGGTTTGCAATGGTATCCAAACATAAGTATCTGGTTGTGCTGGGACATCCAGGTTGCCTGGAGAAGTTGTGGGTGCCCCATCCCTAGAGGTGTTTAAGGCCAAGTTGGGTGGAGCTCTGAGCAATCTGGTCTAGTGGAAGGTGTCCCTGGCCATGGCAGAGGGTTGGAACTAGATGAACTTTAAGGTCCTTTCCAACCCAAACCATTCTGTGATTCTATGATTGTGTGATCAAGAGCTGCTCTGGCTTTGGGTGCTGGCCCTTGTTGCTTTTCAGCAGTGAAGATTGGAGGGTTTGTCCCTGCTCTTTTGGGGACACCATACATGAAAAGGAAACCTTTGTGATCCAAGATCACAGCATGATGAACTCAGGGGGAGATCAGCTAGTCTGGAAGATCCCATTATGTTTGTGCTGCCATGCCAAGGGATAGATCCTGAATGAACCACATTACTCCTGGCTGGGTTGGTGTCTCCCAGCATGCCTGGCTGGGTGCAGTGCTGGGAGGGGAGGCAGGGATCTGGGCTCCACACAGCTTTAAAGCCATCTCCACTCCGTGTGCAGCTCCCAGCCCTGATGTTCCCTGGTTTGTTATCAGTGAGGCTGTCAGCAGCTGCAGCTGAACAGTGGGATGTGCAGTTCCAGAAGCCCAGAATCTGTCTCAGGCAGAAGTTCAACCTGGCCATCTGGGAGACATTCAGTTGTGTCCCCCCTGGGCAAACTGTGTCCAGCCTGAAGCAAAAATCAGACTGACACAGCTTTAACAGCAAACTCTGAAGGCAGTTTAATCCATCCCTGGGTTCTGACACCACAGCCTGAGCTGGAGGCAGGAGTCAACAGCTGTACTGTTCCTTGCAGTTGTTGCTCCAGATTGTGTGATCTGTTCTCACCCTGAGCGTGGTGTGAAGCAGGGAAGGACCCAGTGTCAGCTCTCACCATGAAGGTATCACTCTGCCTCTGTCAACTGTGCTCTCATAATTTAATTAAACAATTATGCTTTGTGTTAGTTGGACTCTTCATAATATGTCGTGCTCTAGGACCCCCTAAGAGGTCACTATTTTTTATTCGCTCTTTCTCCAGTCTGCTTTTGTTAGATCTCCTCTGAAATACTTCATCCAGCTCTGGGGTTCCCAGTAAAAGGATGGTATGGATGTGGTCAAGAAGGTCAAGAGGAAGCCACAAAGATGCTCCCAGGGCTGGGGCACCTCTGGTCTGGAGCCAGGCTGAGAGAGCTGGGATTGTTCAGCCTGGAGAAGAGATGACTCTCTGGAAACCTTAGAGCCCCTTCAAACCCTAAAGGGGCTCTGAAAGATCCAGAGAGTGACTTTGGACAAGGGCCTGGAGTGATAGGACAAGGGGAAATATCTTCAAACTGGAAAAGGGCAGGATTAGATGAGATATTAGGAAGAAATTCTTTACTCAGAGGGTGAGGAGACACTGGAACAGGCTGCTCAGGGAAGTTGTGGGGGCCTGCTCTCTGGGAGTGTTCAAGGTGAGGCTGGATGGGGCTTTGCACAGCCTGGTCTAGTGAAAGGTGTCCCTGCCTATGGCAGGGGCTGGAACAGAACAGTCTTTAAGGTCCCTTCCAACCCAAACCATTCTATGACTTTGCAGTGGTATCAAGGTGGGCTCCTTCTCCAAACTCTCAGGGTATCAGTGGGTAGTCCAGGCAATAATGTGTGTGTGTGTGTGTGTGTTTAGTCCAGGGCAGTAAGGACAGAGCCTTTGCAGAGCCTGGTTCAGGTTCCTCCTGGCAATCACTATCAGGAAGAGCATGTCTGTATCTGCTGGCTGTGCAGGACCAATGCCTAGAGCCTCTCAGCTGAGCTAACACAGGCACCTGAACTTTTCTCCTCAGTCCCTCTAGCACCAACAAAACGGTTTTAATGAAGTTCCCATCAAAACCAAGCCCTCTGAAAGAGCTCACTGTGCTGGGACTAAAGCCAGACACACAACACCATGTTCTCTTAATAAAGAAACCTCAGCAATTTCCCAGGGAATTTGCCCCTCTGTTCTCCCCCTGATTTGTGGATTTCCTGTAGACAAGCTGAGACCTCTAGATTTCGTCAGCAACTGTGTTGTATTTTTTTCTGCTATTAACCTTTGCAAGCCATCCCAGTTCAGGGATCACCTTCAACCCAGCCTGGGCAGCACTTTTTTCTGGAAAAGGGATATGCTGTGCCATGCAGTTGCTCTCCACTTGGGCTGAAGTGGGACTAGAATGAGCCATTTACAGATGATGAGCCTGGCTTCCAAACTTAACATTTTACATCAAGTGAACAAAGAATTAGAAGGGTCTTACAAAGGTGTTCATGGCTCTCCAGAGTAGACAACTGGATTTGATGTGAACATTGTTCTTTGTGGAGATAACAAAGCATTTTGAATATGATGACTTGCCTCTTTCTTGGAAGACATGAAGCCAGTGAATGCAACCTATGTGATGATCCTTCAGACAGCAGCACAGTATGCAACCCAAAATGTTGGGTTCCTCATCTTTGAGAATCTGGTTGTTCAGTCTTTACTTCGAAACACCAAGAGGAACATCATCCAATATTCTGTAGCCCTGGGGATTGGAAGAACAGCTCAAGAGGAGGGTAACAAACCTTTATTAGCACTAATATTGGCCTGAAGAGTTGCAGCCAGTTTCTGGTGACAGCAGCGATTTCCCTGGCACGGCAGTGGGGTGATGGTTGAACATTCACCCTGCTGGGTGCCTGGTGGTGTGTTTGCTGGCAGGCAGGTGGGCTCACTTTGTCCCTGGGCACTTGCAGCAGGAGGGGCTGAGCGTGCAGGTGCCTCTGCTGCAGCTGCCTTGGTAACAGGGAGTTGATGAGGACCATATGGCACCAAAATCGCTGCTCAGTAACAACTCTTAACCCTTTGGGGGGCATCTTCTTCCAGGCTGAGGAGCAGGGCAGGCTTAAATATTTGATCTGGGGCCCACCAGTGCAGCATCTCAGCTTTCATAGTGGTCCCCTGCAGATGCCCAGGGAAGAGAGGAGAAAGAAAGGAATTCTGGAGTGGCTCTTTCACCTCCCTGATATCTGGTGAGAGGTGGATTAGTACCTTCCTTATCCACAGAGTCGTGTCTGCAGCTTTGTGTTTCAGGTCTCTTGATAGACTTTGAGGAATGTGTCTAGTTTGTAAAATCTCTCCAGCCTTATGCAGCAGCTCATGCCCCCTGGCATGTGAGTTCATGAAAACAATAGGAATATCATTTATTCTCTCTCTCCATGGGGATTTCTTAGCCTGCTAGGTGGATTTTTCTTCTACTCTCTTGGTAATGGCAAAAATTGTTTCACTAAGAGTACCAAAATCCTGCTGGGAAATTAAATTCAAACAGTAAAATAGGCCAAAAATGCTTAAGGACTGCTGGATTAGCCCATCTAGATGAAAAGAGCTGGAAACAAAGCAGAGAGAAAAGCTGAAAAGTAGGAAAAAAAATATAAAATCACCACTGGGTACTTGAAGGCTTTAGCAGTGTGTTATATGGAGTATTTCTGAGGCAGTCTCTTTAGCTCCAGTAACTGATGGATTTTTTGGGAGAACTTGCCTAATTCCTTTTTGAGGGATTCCTTTTTCCCTTGTGCCTCTCCAGCATCCACAGCATCCTGCAGCAAGGAGCTCCACAGTGCAACTGTGCGTGGGTTAATGAGCCACATCCTCATGTTTGTTTAGGACATCTGCCTGTTAGTTTTGCTTGTTGGTCTCTAATTCCTGTACTGGTGGAGACCACAGACACCTGGTCCTTGTTTATCTTCTTTGAGTCACTGATGAGCTTTCAGACATCACATCCCTGCATTTTCCCCAGTGACTTTCAGAGACAGACAAGTCCTAGATTATTGGATCATTGCACAGTGTATTGTTGTACAAGGAACGTTCCATAACTCTGCTTAATTTGTCCATTCCAGATGTTTCATATTCAGGAAAATATTTGTGACAGCAGATTTCTTGTGAACTTCTGAAAAACTCAGTAGGATGTGATCATTCTGGAGAGGTGGAGAATGTTATGAGTGCAGCGGTAACAGTGAATGCAGTAGGAGGATGGATAGAGGTTTTAATTAAAATGCTTATGTCTAAATAATGTCTCATATTTGCATAGACTTGCTAAGAGGAAAAAAAAAAAAGGAATTTTTTCTTTATTGAAAACTCCCTTGAAGCTGAATACCCCAAGCAGGGTCTGGTTTGTTGCTGAAGTCTTGCTCAGGGATTACATTCTGACCCAGCATAAAATGGTTAACACTGGAAAGCTAAAATATCCCTCTCCTGGACATTCCTCTGATGTGTCCATTTTCACAGGCTCTGACTCCTGCACTCCTGGAACATGGGAACATTTTCTGGTTTCCCAAACTGCAAGCTTATATTAACTTTCCCCTAGTCAGGTCAGCAGCAAAGCTGTGTAAACAAATGACCTGTAGCCATAATCTTCTTCAATTCCCCCTATTGATTTCACTTTGCTGTTTGCCTGCCAGATATTAGCAAAGCTTCCTTCGGAACTGAGGGAAACTTTGGAATGCCTCTCAGTCGGGGTGAGCCAGGGCAGGCTGGGAGCAGCCTGCTGGTGTGTCAGGATCCTTGGATGGGGTAGAGGAAGTGTGCTGCCTTGAGCTGGGAGAGAGTTAATTTTTATTTTATTTTTTGCAGTCACATGTTTTGGCTTTGTGAATGAAAATGGTGTTGATAACACACCAATGTTTTTGTGGCTGCTGAGCAGGGCTCTCACAGCCTCCAGGCCTTTTCTGTTCCTTGACTGCCCCACTGGGGGTGCACAAGGTGTTGGGAGGGGACAGCACAGCTGACACCAGCTGACCCAAGGGTGTTCCAGAGCATGCAGTGCCACGTTCAGCATATGAACCTGGGGAAGGAGGAGAAAAGGAGGACATTCAGGATTATGGCATTTGTCTTACCAAGTCTTACGGTGAAGCCCTGCTTTTCTGGGCTTGGCTGAACGCCTTCCTGCCAGTAGGAAGTGGTGAATTTATTCCTTATTTTGCTTTTGCTTTACAGATTAAACTGTCTTTGTCTAAATCCACGAGTTCTGTCCCTGTTATTCTTCTGACTCTCTCCCCCACCCCACTGGCAGAAGGGAGGGAGGGAGGGAATGGCTGAATGGAGCTGAGCTGCTGACCAGGGTTAAACCACAGCATAAATATGGCTGATAAGAAATCCTTCAATGAATATCACCCATGACATTCGATGATACTTTGATTTTGAAAGTGTACATTTTGCAGTATCAAGAGGTCAACAGTTAGGTGGACCAGTTCTCTGCTGCATTTTGAAAGCCATTAATGCCATGACTCCAAAGAGCAGAGCTATTCTGAGGTGGTTTCCCCAGAGATTGGTCTTGCTCCACTTGTTTAAAGCTTTGTACAGGCCATTTTGCAGTGATATAGAACATACAGGGGTAAGGAACACTTTATGGCATTACAGATGACACAGAAATTTGCAGGCTAGAGAATGAGGAAGATAAGGGTTACTCAGAGATATGGATTGTATACTTAACTGGTCATGGTTCAGCAGGATGCTTTTAGTCCAGCTAAATTGAAGAGAATCCCTCTGGGAGTGAAGAATGCAGGGCTGTGCTTACAGAAGAGCCTGCTCTGTGTTTGAAAGCAGTGTCTTGAGGAACGACGTCAGGGTCATCGTGATAACCTCTCAAGATGAGCCCTCACTGTGGTAATTCCATAGGGGAAAGGGAAAAAAAAAAGGATAATTTTCAGAGCAGCTAAAAAGGTAGGTAGTAACAGCTGAGACAGGGAAAATACAGTCTTGGGAGAGAGCTGTGCTGAGTCCAGACATGCTGGGAAATCATATGGAAGAAGAGTTCAGAGAGACACCCAGAGATGGATCATATTTGGAAATCAAATAAATTCACCCCCAAACTAGACCTTCAGCTCCCTAAGGCTGGAGACAACAGGACACAGGCTGTCTGGAGAGATGTGTTGGACTGACCTCTCTCCAGACATGCTTTTGAGCTTATGCTGTAGCTCATCTTTGAGGAGACCATTTTAAGGATGGGCTGGAGCAGTGCTGGCCTTTTGGACCAGTGAGGCTCTGGCTGTGAGCCCCCATTTTCCTTACTGTGGTCCAGAAACCGCTGCCAGGCATGAAAAGAAGACAAACCTGATGAGCTTCAGGCCATCCTGAAGTGTCCCAAAAAGGACTCCTGTAAGTGGATCTTTGGGTTTCTTAAGGAAAAAACATAGAATCACAGAATAATAAAGGCTGGAAAAGACCTCTAAGATCATTGATCTAGTTATTACCTCAGTGCTGCCATGTTCTCCACTAAACCCTGTCCCTGTGTGCTTTTTGAACACTTTGAGGGACAGTGATTCCACCACTTCCCTGGGCAGCTTGTTCCAATGCTTGACCACTCTTTCAGTGCAGAAATCATTCCTGAAATCCAGACTAAACCTCCCCTGGTGCAACTCAAGGCCATTTCCTCTGGTCCTGTCACTTGTTGCCCTGGAGGAGAGCCAAATCCCCACCTGGCTGTACCTTTCTCTCAGGGAGTTTTAGAGAGTGAGAAGGGCCCCCAAGAGTGTCCTTTTTTTCTGGGCTGAGCCCCCTCAGCTGCTCCTGGTGCTCCAACCCTTCCCCAACTCTGTTCCCTTCTCTGGACTTGCTCCAGCCCCTCAATGTCTTTCTTGTTGTGACGGGCTCAAAACCAAACAGTGCTTGAGGTGTCGCCTCACCAGTGCCAAGTAGAGGGGAGGAATCACTTCCCTGCTGGCCACATTATTTCTGACACGTGCCAGGATGCCATTGACCTTCTTGGCCACCTGGGCACAGCTGGCACATACTCAGCTGGCTGTTCACCAGCCCCAGGTCCTTTTCCTCCAGGCAGCTTCCCAGCCACCCTGCCCCAGTTCATGACTCGCTGGGCTGTGGTGCAGGAGGCAACTTAGATGAGGAAATGCTCCCTCAATGCCAGAGATTCCTGTTCCATGTGTGGGCACAGGGATGCAGGCATTCACGTGCAGGTGAGTGTGCTCATCACCACCAGTGACGTCCAGGGCAGCACCCTGACTCTTTGTTCACTCAGCCAGGGATTTTGCCTCCTTCCCCCCATTCATCTGCTCTTCAAATTCTTTGGAGCACAAGATTTATACAAGAAGGAGCTGGCTGCCTTTTGCCTCCCCCACAAAACAAAAGTAGAGAGTCAGGAGCAGAGAGAGAGAGAGAGCATTGTATAGATAAAGAAAAAGCTCCAGGAGAACAACCTCACAGCTGACAGCTCAGCCAGGGTCTCCCCTGGGGACAGGAGCACATTCTATGAACTGTGATACACTGAGGAGCCCTGTGCATACATCACTTTCCAAAATATTTTTAAAAGTTCATTAACTTCCAGTGGAAAGTTGTGGCTGCATCAGTTGTCTCCGAGCCATTTTCACCAACTCTTGGCCCTGGCTGGGGAATACTTTGTTGATTTAGATGGGTCTATTAGAAAGTGTAAGTCTGCTGGGATATATAAAAGGCAAAGCTTCACTCTCCTGAACATTTCCTTAGTGCAGCACTTTAAAAATTGCACGGGAAGCAGTGAATGCCTTGCTGCTTTTTAACGGCTGGACTTTCAGCTTGGATGTTTCAACTTGGTTAGTAACCTGTAAATGACACCAGTAAAAGGAATTTGAAGGGAGAGGGAAGAGAAAAAAATGAGATTCATCCAGCATTTCTGTGGCTTCTGGGAATTTGTTTCTAACCAGCAATAAAAACACCTGCCACCCAGAGAGGTCCTGGAAAATTGGCTGTGACCCACCTTCCCAAGGGATAAGTTGTGGGTTTGGGTTTTTTTGGAGTGGGATGGAAGGGGAAGGATCATGTCTATAATATCAGAGCAGGGAGAATAATGGGGTGAAATGTTATCAGAGTTGTATTCACTGCTTTTCGGAGGGGTTCTCCCAAAATTGATAATTCTCCCTCAACAAATTATCAAATTTTCTGTTTTGATTTCTATCTCTTTCATGACCTCAACTGCCAAAATTTCCTCAGATTCTGTATTTTCCCTTCCTTTTTATTCTCTTTTCCTCCAATTGTGCTGCAAAATTAGAAGAAAAGGATTTTAAAAAAGGAGATATCAAACTGCAATCTTCATTTAAAAGCGAGAAAAATGCCAACTGTTTGCTAAATATATTTAATGCATTTATCTTTTTTTTCCCCCTTCCTTCTCAATCAGACCAGATTTTTCTGAGTGGCTAAAGGGAAACTGCTGTATGTGTCTGGCTCTGACATGCACTGTACATTGTTAAGCCTAAGACATATTTATTTAAAATATTAATGTAGATGAATGAGTGCTGCCTGGCTGATAAGGTGCTCAGAAGGGACTTTTGTGCACATTATCTTCTGTTGTCCACAGAGCTTCATTCAGAAGCCTTGTTGGAAGGAGAAATATACTGGAGAGTAAAGCCTATAGGAATTTTTTAATTACTGTTTTGACAGAGAACAAGTTTAACTGGGCCTTCAGCCACAGACTATAAGGTCATTGCTATCACACACCATAAAGAAGATACAAAAATGAGGTAATAAAGTATATGGGCTGTGTATGTCTGGCAATTTAACATTATTCTTGTAACCCTGTGAGTCACCTGTGACTAATTTAAAAATGCTGATGCACTTAGATGAAAGACACAGTAAACCACCTAAATCAGAGTCTGAGAGCAGTAAACACTGGGGGTGGGGGAGAAGGATGGGGGCAAGGAGGGGATCCAGGCTTTTATCTCAAAAGATGCAGTCAAGATGTGCCCTGGTCACAGATGCCTGCTCTGCACAAACATCCCAGTGTGGTGTTCACTCCCCACACGCCTGTGTGGTGCCCGAGTGCTTTCCCAGCAGAGAAAGACCTGAAAAAATTAAATTCCAGGTGGTTTTGGGTAGGCATTGGCTCCCAGGGGTGAACAAGTTCCAGTGTGTGCCAGTGCTGGGCTCCCACAGCATGGTTTGTGGAGGTTATTTGGTATCTGGTCCCAGCATCTCTTCAGCTGCTTGCTAAAGATGTTTTATTCCAAATAAAGGGAGGGCAGAGACTTCTGAACTTCTTCTGCTGTGCTCTGGCCAATAGACTCCACCAGTGTCAAATCTGGAGTATTGCTCTTTTCATTTCTTTTCCCCTCCATTCTTTGCCTGTTTGTTTTTCAGCAGTTGGTGTCATGGAGCTAGAGGAAGGTTTTTTGTAGTTAAACAATATTTTCAGACAGGTACCCAGAGCAAACAGGCATCAGGTTTGGGCTGCTGGCTGCAAAGATGTGCATGTGCCCTCCATGACCCTTTGCCGTGGGGACTGAGATCTCAGCAAGGTTACAGAGTCATTTTGTCTTGGTGAAACTGATGTAAATCTGCTCAGCCTCCAAAATCCTGCTTGTGCCCATGCCCCCAGCCGTGTGTTCTGAGCCCTTGCCTTGCAGGAACCAATGCACAGCTCACCCTGGGGTGAGTGGGTTTGGGAAATGAACCAGTGGGAAACTATTTGTATGTTGGGATGTGTTTTGCTGCCTGAGCTCTCTGATCCAGCTGCCTGCAGAGGGAGGGCAGGTGCCTACAGGGAGAAGATGGGAGGCCCAGCCAGGACTGGGGTGGAAGCTGGAATTCCAAGTGATTTCTTCTGGGTTAAATGTCCTGGAAATATCCCACATCTGGAGAGAGCTCTTCCTTCCCCATCTCCCCTACCCATGTGGAGATGCAATGAGATCTTTTGCATGCTGATGCTGAGCATTTTGTTTCTATACAGAACAGCACCAGAAGAGCATTTTTAATGTAATACCTCAGCAATTTTCTACCCACAAAGCCAGGATTTCCACAGTAACTGTGATACAGAGACAAACATTGTCCCTATTACCATTGTTTTGGGTTGTGAATTAGTACTGGCTCTGAGAAATCCAATTTTGGAGTTCTCTTCATGGGGAATGAGGTGAATTCCTGATGTGGAAAGCAGACAGGGAGAGGAGAGCAGATACATAATCACAGGGGCTGGGGACACTTGAAGGAAACAGTAATGGTCGATAGATATTGATCCCCCTCTTTGATGTGTTCAGCAGCTGCAGGCTGGGGAAAAAAGGCCTTTTGTTCCTCCTGGGAAGGTGCAGGAGGCAGGTTGTGCTCACTGGCCCCTGGAGCAGATGGGCCAGAGCTTTTTTTGTGTGCTCTGTGGCACAGGAAAGGCTGATCTGTGGTGGAAAGGAGGGGATGCTCCCATGCTGAACAGCCCCAAACCCAGGTTTTCTGTTCAAATCTTATCAAAGTAACCCAAGGCAGCATTACCCAGGGCTCCTGTGGGATTGCACAGCCCCATGGGCCATGTGCCACTTGATTCTGGAAGCCAAGTGACTCCTCTGGTGGTAATGGGGAAGATCTGCCATGATCTGGTATGCCCTGCTGGCAAATTGACTCCAGGCGTCAGAGTGGTTCTGCTGTCCTAGTGCAGGGCCCTGGCTTTGGGAGATGCCTGCAGAAGGCAGCTGCAAGAAGAGGAAGGCATGAGGACAGGGATGCAGAAAGGATGCTGGAGGATGAGACATCAGGGCTATCCAAAAGACCCCTCAGGGCAGGGAGGAGGGGAGTGGAGCTCTGTTAGAGGCCACCTTGGTCCTCCCTTCAGGAGACAAGGTGGTCACCTGAGCAAAACATCCTCCCCTTTTCACTCCCTTGATGCAGCCATCAGAGTGATCCTGCCTTCTCCAGACTGGGAATCTGGACCTGCCAGTTTTCCTCCTGTCTCTGACCCGGCCCGTGGTGTGATTTAGGTTGAGTCACTCCACCTCTCCCTGTTTCCCTTTCTCCACAGTGCTTTGTCTTGTCAGACGAGCCCTTGAGCTCTCTGCTGCCAGTGTTGCCTCTTGTGTGTTCATGTGTAGCACCAAACCCCACCATGACCTCCAGCCCTCACTGAAATGCAGATAGCAAGGATTCATTTCAGGCAGTTTTCACAGGAAAGGCCTTGATATTCAACACTCAATTTTTTTTGCTTCCATGGGAATGCAATTTCTGCCCCCCTAAATGTTGCAACATTGGCTTCACTGTGACACAGAGTGAAAAATGTGACTTGGGAACAAGCTTTACCTGAGTGTCTTCTCTGAATAATGAAGTCTGACATACAGTGACAGGGTCTTGGGGAAGGATTTCAACATTTTTGACATAAATGATAACATTTTCAGCTAAACCCTCAACATTTACAAGTGGTGATTTGAAAGGGGAGGGGGGGAAAAATGAACAAGCTGTTTTGCTTAAATTTGGTGAAAAATGGGAGAATATCATTGAAAGCCTTGGTTTTGAATCAAAAGTTATGGTTTGACAGAATCCTATATTTCATGAAGAAAAGCCTCTTAATTGCAAGACACTGACTGAGCGACTCTGTTCCTTCCAGAATCCCTACGAGGCACACAGTGCTGCACAAAACCAGGGAGACAGACAAAACCTGTTCTAAGCAGCTTCCTAATGTGCAGACTCTTATCTCTCACTTTTGATTTCTTCACTTTGTAATGTATATTTTGAGAAATGGAGTCAAAGCCTAGGAGCAAAATTGCCCAGTGTGTGACTTTCTGACATATAATCAATTGTCTGCTCACTGACTACGGTCTGGCTGTGTTAATATGTCCGTGAAGTCCTTCAATTTATCAGGCAGGGCAGAAGCATCTCTGAACCTAGAGATGGCTGGCAATAATAGAGGGGGAGCAAAGTACCCAAATATAGCCACTCTTCCCTGAAGTAACTTATCATTCAGTCTATATTCATGGATTAGCCTATGCTGGGGCTTTCAGCCTCTGCCAAGCTTGCAAACTGTGCGCTGATTTTCACTCAGGATGTGTGAACAACAGTTTGGGTTGGGAAAATGTTAAGCAGTTTATAGTAATAAGGTGCTTTGTGATAGAATCTTTTAAAAAAAAGAATCATAGGAAGAAAAACCTTTTATGGGTCAAATATGTTCCTTTTTGGTTGAATTGAGATTGTCTGAATCACACAAAACCATTAAATTGTCCTATCTCGTGAGCAACTATGACACAGGCATCATCCAAGGAAAACCATGTGGAAATCCTTTTTTATATGATTAAACCACATCAGATATGCTACTGCAGACCTGCCAGGAAAAGCCTTCTTAGGGCACGAATGTGGACTTGCTTGAGGCTTGGGCTTTAAAGATATTTGCATTTTGGGTGCTTGGCACACAGAAGGAAAACAGGCAAGGAGCTGAGACACCATGTGACTGTGGCAAGAGAGTGGCAGCAGCCAAGCTGTCCCAAGACACAAACTTATCCCAATTCCTTTTCACCTTGCTTCCAAGTCCACAGCGTTCCACGGGACGGATGTGTTTGCCCTTTGCAAACATCCCAGCTTTCCCCCTTGTTCTGCCCTTTAGCAATGGCAATCAAAACATTTCTCTGCTGAGACCTTTGTTCTTTGTTCCTTTGTTTTGTTTTTCTTTTTTTTTCCCCCTCTGCTCCCTCTTTATTTGTGTGCTTCAAGAAGTTTAGGTGGAGAGGGAGTTTCACCAGTGGAGGTGAGCAGAGCACCACTCATCCATGCAGACTTTGCCAGGTGACAGCCCCCAGTGCAGCTGAAGCTTGGACTAGATTAAAGAAAAATATAATAGGGATTTTTAATTTCCCTGTGTGGAGCTGGGAGATGAAGAGCCTCCACGAGAGAAGTTTGCCAGGGGCAGTGAGTAGATGAGAATGTCAAGCCCGGTGAGAAACTACTGAGTAGTAGCAGAGCAGCATTTTTATTGAGAAGGAGTTCTCATCTCCAGCACTCGCTGCTGCGGGCACCAAGCTGGAGTACAAAATGAGATCCCTGGGGTCCTACCAACAGGACAACATCTGAAGAGCCTGCTCAATTACAATCACATGGGTGTTGTCACTCCCAATGTCCCCAAGTTCTCTGTGTGAGGAGAACGAAACGTGAGCTTGAGGACTCCACTGCCACCTGCCTGTGCAGGCTGCAAGGTGAGGACAAGTTTTCTTGGGGTGATGTCAGGTGTTTCTTGAAACTGCTGCTAATGTGACCCTCTTCCTGCTCAGTTTTTTGTGCCATCCATCATCTTGTGATGGCTACAGGACGTATACTTTTGTCTCCTAAGCCTGGAGTTTGTATCACTTGGCTTTTCACAGCTCCTCTAGTCTTGATGGGAAATCATTTTCAAAAGCATTGATAGAATTCAAGTCATAAATACCATCTTCCAGCAGGACTTAGGATCCTGCACACCATTTCAGGTGGAAATCAAAGGGAGTTAAATCAGGGCTCTGCACAGAGAGGGTGGACGTTCTCTCAGTCCCTGCCTGTGGGGATTCCTGTGGTTACTCCTGACCTTCACAGTGAACCATCTAAAAAGAGTCAGACAGTGCAGTCAGTACCAGCATCAGTGTTTTAAGGTTTAGAACAGGGAAAAAGCTGATGTTATATATCTCCATTACTTTTTTTTTTCTCCACTAAGAGCATCTTCTTGTCCAAGGTGCTGGAGATTCACTTCTAGTGTGTATCCCAGAAGCATCCAAGCTCAAAGGAGAACAGAGGAAAAGTGTCAGACTATTTTGACATGGCTTTTCAACTCATAACTCCTTCTAATCATTTAGTGAAAAAAAGTTAGCTTTCCAAACATAAAAAATATATTTTCATAGTGTTCTCTGTTATATATCTATGAATATATGGGCTTGCTGATGCAGGGTGAGATGTGTCCCAGAGTATCCTACATTTTCTGAGGAAAAGGAAGGGAAAACTAAAGGACCTATGAAGGTTAAAATCCTAATACATGCCCCAAAGTGGGAACAAGGCTCACCTTTTCAAGTACCCATCTTTCAAGCTAACCTCCCTCCCCTACACCAAAATCCTGGGACACAGATGCAAAGGAAGCCAGGTTCCCTCAATTTTTACTTCCTGCCAAACACTCAGGGAGTTTCTGGCTAACAGTTGGGGTTTCAGAAACTAAAAATGAGCTGGAGGATCAAACCCCTGTTGCACATCAAAATGCCAGAGTGCTTTGGCTTTGCTCGGTCCTTCTCCCTGCAGTGGTTAACTTGAATTAGCTCGTTCGAGAATGATGCCTTTTATCTGGCTGTCACATGCATGCTCAGAGTGAACAACAGCAAGGAGAATAGCACAAGAATAAAGGCCTTTGATGGGGATTTATAGAGGTCACGTGTCTTAATTTTGCAGGGGTCGAAGTGTGCGCAGAGGGCCCGGCGGAATGTGTGCTTGGCAGGCACCTGGGAGTCTGGAGACCTGGAGGAAATGGAGAAACTTTGGGGAGAAGGGGAAATTCCTGGGGGGAGACAAAACAGACCCAGATGCACCTTCACTGGTGGTTTTTCTCTTTTAGGACTAGTGGATCAAATGGTCTCTTCCTAAAGCATCAAACAGGTTGGAAGTGCATGTGCGAGCCCAAGGGCAAATTGTCCAGGTCCACCAAAATTAGGTGTCACAGATGCCTTGAGGAGACATTTCAGATGTTTCATCACTGGCTGGGGTTCCCAAGTCCTGTGTTGACACAAAGCTTTTGGATAGCTGACAAGAGCTTTTGGAAAGGTGAGACCAGTTCTATCAGCACTGGGGCATTCCCAGCAGGCAGAGTGACCCCAGTGAGCACAGACAAGTTGCACCCTTTACACCTGTCAGGAGGGACCTCAAACCCAAGAAAGAGCAGCATTTCCCTGCAAAACCCAGTCCTGTCGAGCTGCTCAGTGGAGCTGATGCCAACAGTAGATAATCCCAGTGAAAAGTAACCTTTAGTAACCTTTAGACCCCTCTGCTAAGCAGATCTGGTGTCTCTTCCCCAAGATGCTGGGACTGGAGGAGGGACCAGCCACCACTTCTTCAAGGCCTGGAAATAGAGTCCAAGTGAACTTGAGGTTCTAGAGACAGTAGGTGAGGGCAGTAGAAGAAGGGAGAAAATATCCAAGTTCTGTATTCCTGCAGTAGAGATGAGGCTGCTACCAAAGCCTGCTGCTGTCCCCTTTGCTTTATTAGTCCTGTCAGCAGGTTTTTGCTGAACCAGCTGCTGATTTCCCCCTCTGTTGAGAGAGCTGCAGCCCCAGGGGGAAGAAAGTGCAGACTGAATTTTTTTCAGGACAGAGAACTGTCCATGTTGACTGCTTTAAGGAGGGGCTGATGGTCTAATCCCTGTCAGTAACATGGAGGTGCAGAAACAAACTCCTTTGGTTCGTAGCAGGTAGCTTCTTGGTGGATCCTGAAACTCTCTTGAACCAGATTTAGTGCAAAGAAGTCCTTTCCCTCCCAGCCTCTCTCCCTTGCCCCAGCTCCTTGCTTGACTCCTGATAAGGTCATAGAGATGTTTCCTCCAGGTCAGTCTCACCAGGACTGGAAAAGATACTGAAAATATCATCTCCTTCTGTTACAGGAGGAAGTGATCAGCGGTGAGTGACACAAAAAAACATGCAAAAACTGTGAGGCAGACACTGGATAACAGACAGATTTTGGGACTCAGTTCTTGCATGCTCTGCTTCCCATCCCTGTATCTCTTTCGCCTGACCTCCACAGTGAGTTGTGCCCCTTCCCAGCCCTGAAGAATGCTCGAGGCACAACAGTGATTTTCCTCTTCTCTCACAGCAAGGGCTGCGGTGCACACATATCCTCACTGCAAAGAGGGCCCTATTGAGTGCTGCTTGGCTCCAGCCTTAGAGCAATTTAGCAATCTGCCATCTTAAACTGTCTAATGACAGCTCTTCAAGCAATTGGAAGATTGCAGCCTTCAGTAAACTCTCCAGCTGAGTGAGAGCCGGTTTGTGCCTCCTCCACTCCCTCCTGGCACTCACAGTGGAAGTCAGGCTGCTCCCCGTGCACTCGGCATGACTTTACTGCAAAAGCAGGATTCTGAGGATGGGTTGAAGAGTGGCCAGGGTTAAGTCTACACTTTTAAATAAAATGTGTTAAGTAGAATAAAATAAAAGAAAAGAAAAGAAAAGAAAAGAAAAGAAAAGAAAAGAAAAGAAAAGAAAAGAAAAGAAAAGAAAAGAAAAGAAAAGAAAAGAANAAATATAAAATAAAAGAAAATAAAATAGCTTGCTCATGGGCACAGACAGCAGCTGGCAGATCTTACATACCCATACATAACTCTTCTCCTCTTCAGGACAGGGTGGCTGCATCCAAACCACCCATCAAGGACGTATCCCTGGATCAAACATCAGCCTGAACCTGGGCTTGTGGCAAGGGTTCAATGGCCAGAGCTTGGCCAGGACTGTGTTTCTAATAGCTGGCTGACCACTGGACCTGTTGGTATGCCTCAGCTGAACAAGTTTGGTGACATTTAGGTAGCCCCACATTGGTTTGTAGCCTTGGCTCCGCGTTGCTGTACAGGAGGAGTGGCCATGCAATGTGTGGAGAGTTAGCATATATTCATGTTTGCTGTGCAGCACATTTAGAGGCTCCAGTGGGATGTCAGGGAGATGTAAAACTGCAGCAGGGATCTTCCCAGTCCCATCATGGCTTTGCCATAAATCTGGGTAGAAGTGGAAAGAAAATATTGTAGGTTCTTCATGGTAAAAGTAGGGAAATGAGGCCTGGAGGAACCCAGCAACTCCTGGAAATGCTGAGGAGAGTACCCATAAGGAGCTGTGCTGTTGTTTTTCTAATAGATGGATGCTGGCTGGGGAGAGATGGGGCAGGGGTTCTCTCAGCTCTAATGAAGCTGTCAGGAAAGCAGCAATCAGAGTACACTTGCTTCCCAAAAGTAGGCTAAATCTGGCTGAAGAGATTACATTTTTTGACACATTCAAACCTGCCTGGGAAGTTGACAGGATTCTTGCCTGAGGAAAGAAAAATGACTAAAAGACATGGTGTATTACATGTAAGGCCAAGGCAGTATGGAGGTTATGGGAAGAAAGGCTGTGTGAGGATGATGCTTCACCCCACAGCCATGAGGAAGAATCCTGCTCCTGCGCAGCTTGTCCACTACACTCTGCATCACTGCACACTTGGGCAGACCCTGGTGGATTCCCTTCCTGCATCCCCTTGGTCATGAAGAAATTCATCCTCACAGTAGAAGCAAATTTCCAGGTCCCCATGGATGTCCTGAGCTTCCCACAGTTGGAAGAGTAGGAAGTGTCATACCAAGGAGGAGCCTCAGGCAGAGTTGATGTGTGAGCAGGGCATGTCTGTGTCGTGTGTCTGTGCTGGCAGCTGGCTTGGCTGGACACTAGGATGATAAACTCAGGAAAAAGAGAGGGAATAGCATCATGGATGTGATTAGCAAAGGCTTGGCATGCTTATGGACTCCACACAGAGTACCTTGGGCAAACTGGTGTACCTTAGGACTGGTTTCTTGCTTATGGAGGTAGAGGATACTCACAGACCCACTTTCACCCTGGTTCTCTAACTGCAACTTGTCCCTGGTATGAAATGCAGGAGTGTTGTCCTTCCAAAGCACATGGGAGCTGTGTATCTCAGGGTCACGACAGGGAGAGGTGTGGAAGACAAAGCCAGCTTGGGGGGCTCCCTGCCTGCAGCCACGATGTTGAAGGGATGTTGTGCCAGAAGGTGGCTGTGACTGCAGCTGCACCAAGGCAGATGTGCTCAGTTAGCTGGGGCACCTCACTGGGGGACCACAGCATCACTTGCTGACACCACACAACCCCTCCACATGAGTCTCAGCAGCCAGAGTCAAAGCCTGAATCCACAGAGAGTTTTTGCCTCCACCTCTTCCCACTGTGCCTCAGACTCTGCAAGGCAAACCATGGAATTCCCAGCCCGATGCTGGAGCCAAATGATCCTGCAGTTATTGAAGAGATTTGATTGCACAGCCCTACTCGAGTGTTATCACCCCAGCCAGCTCCAGGGATGAGCAGAAAGTGGAGCTGGGCTGAGGCCAACAAGAGCAGTGCTGGGCTGAATGTGCATCCCTGCAACCCTTGGAGCTCTGGCTTTCATCTGTATTTCTTTACAGCTTATCATGTTTGCACTAGGGCTCCACAGATAACAATCTATTAACAGTAAAGTGAATTAGATCACTGCCTGGTTATTTCCCTCGGCTGAGGCCAAACTGCTCTTGCCCATTCAGGAAATTTGTGTTACTTTATTCTCTCTGAGCACGAAAGCATGTCACTCTAATTACCTCCCGTCTCATTCAGCCCGAGCAGCTCCGAAACACTTGCGAGACAGGAGAGCTATAACCTCATTAGAGCGTGTTATCGTAAGAGATCAGACACTGGCAGGGGTTTGTTGTGACGAGCTGTTCACAGATGTTTTCTTTTGAAAGTACAAAAGGGGAAGAGGAATCTGAAGCTGGTGAAGGGGAGACTTGAAATAACCCCTCCGGTAGCAAAGGACCGCAAGCAAGCGCACGGGGTCACATTCTGCTCTTGGCTTGGCCTGCAAGGTAGCTCAGAGGGGGCTGTGGGGATGCAGCAGGCAGCTTTTTGCCCTGGAACGGCCCATTCTTCCCCAGATCTCAGAATTAGAACATTTATTGAATGTGCAGGTAAGTGTGTGCCAAAGCAAACAGATACGCTGCCAGTGCAGGGTGAGTGGAGTGGGCTGGTGAGCAGCATTCAGGGTGGATTTGTGCTGTGATGGAGCCTGGCTTGGCTGCTTCACAATCCTTTCTGCAAACTCTTTGGGGTCTCCAATCCAGAGATGCTTAACAACTGCTTTTTGGAGTATTTTTCCTCATGTGTCATGAATGGAAAGTTTACCTTCTCCTCCAACCACAGCAAACTAAAATTTCAAGCAACCCAACACACTATTGCAAGCCATTCCCCAAATTAATGACAAACAAACTATTTTTGGTTGCATGTGGATATTATTCATTGGAAAAGAAATGTGAGCAATTTATTCAAGGTCAGGACACAGGCAATTAGAGATAGCTACAGACTTGCCAGTGACCATGTGTAGGAGCAGAGTAAGCTGGTTGTGATGGGACAAGTTGTCCCCAAACCCTGTGTCCCCTACTTGGAGGAGGAGCCTGGTCAGGGCTGGCTGTGCTGAGGGAGAGTTAGGACCTGCCCCATCCCATCACCTGCCTCACAGTGTTTTAATTTTACAAGGGTTACAGCTTCTTGCTGGAAGACAGGACTCAAGCATTTAACACCACTGAACAGCTTCCCAATGAATCTAAACCTCTTCACTTGAGTCAGAATAAACTTGAATGGTCCCTTTTACTATTAGCTGTTGGAGAGGAGTTGAGGCCATTAATATTTATGAAGCCAGTGCCCATGAGCAGCTCATGGCTGTTGCATGTGCCAGGCTTGCCTGGCACAGGCACAAATCCTACCTTGGCAAGTGAGTCCAGGCAGATTCTGATAATTTATAGATGTAAGCAACTAATGGGACATTAATTTAAGCCATCAGGAGAGAAGTGGAAAGGTGGCTTTCAGGAGCAAAAGGGTTAATGCAAAGCCACATCCCAGCCTTGGTGCCACAGGATTCATCCATTGGAGCTGGCGGGATTGCAGCATGGGGACATGAGACCTACACCTTGGAGATGTTTTATTTGGTGGGACCACCACAGCCAGAGCTGCTGCAAATGGTTCCCTGTTCACTGCTTCAGCAGCTTCTTAATTTAATATTAATTTTGACCCCTTGTTCTCTGCAACACTGC
Organism: Anthoscopus minutus; assembly: GCA_013399455.1. Classification (NCBI taxonomy): domain Eukaryota; kingdom Metazoa; phylum Chordata; class Aves; order Passeriformes; family Paridae; genus Anthoscopus; species Anthoscopus minutus. The sequence goes on from VWYI01047189.1 coordinate 260,405, forward strand.
TGCCCCTAATCCAAACAGAGCCAGGACAGCCTAGCACAACACCCAGTCTCTTCTCATTCCTGTTCTGTTTTTTTGGGATGCACTTTCACCTTCAGGAGATTCTGGAGTGAAAAATCAATGAAGGCCCTGATCTAAAGCCCTCCAAAATCAAAGAGACGTTTGGGTTGATTTATTTGATTGGGCTTTTTTATTTTGAGGGAATTTTTTCTGCCTTTGATTTCTACTGCTCCAGATTCTCAGCAATTTCCGTCAGGTGGGAGCTGATCAGCACTGAGCAGTAGCCAGGCAGTCCAGCAGAGCACCTCTGCATGCAGACACACTTTAGCAATGCTGACAGACTTGGCTTCCAAAGGAAGGTCCCATTCATCCCTTACTGATGGCTCAAGCTGAGGCCCTCACTCTTAACTCCACTAAAAACTGGGGAATTAAGTATAGACCAAGATGAGCCCCACAACATAAATGTGCACACACAGACATCTGCGGTGCTGAAGTCATGGGCAGCTTTCTGCTGAGCTGCAGCATATATTGATAGAACCACTTCCACCTCCTCCCTTGGAAAAACCTGGGCCAACTCTGACTTCAGATGCTGCAATTTTCAATTGGAATTACTGTAATTGGAATTGTACAAATGGAATACAGTTGCAATTTGGACCCAGATACAAAACTGACTGATCAATCAGGCAGTGATCTTGAATATGGCTTGAGGGGGTTTCCTGCCCCACTGGGTGCCAGGAGCTGTAGGTTTCCGTTCTCCTGCAATGACAGGAGGGACAGAAAAAGCATAGCTCTGGCTTTCCTTTTTCTTCTCTCTTTTTCTGAGTCTTTCATTGGAAACTTTTCTTGGGAGTATCTCAGGGACAGCCCAGGTAGAGAATCCCTGAGAGGAAGAGTGATCAGGTTTTAGATGGGCCAAACACACAAGAATTGACTCCTGGGACTTGAGGAGGAATTGTTCAGCTGCTCCCTGCTGTATGGAAAGCAGAGGAGCTCATTCTCCTCTAGGACAGATGCCATGACTGCTCACACCCCGGTACCTATAGCAAACACAACCTCAGGGGACTCCACACATCCCTGACCTCTGCAGGAGGGTGATATTTGAAGAGCAGAGAAAAGCTTGCACACAGGCACCCAGGCAGACGTTGACTGAGAGTGAGAGTGGCTGTAAGATTCAAAAAGGGAAAATCTGCTCTGATGGACACATCAAAGCCCAGAAATGGCTGGGGGAGCATTCCCAGCAATGGGACAAAAGGTGACTCTTGTGGCAGTGGAGTCTCTGAGTCTGTCCCATGGCCCTCAGTCTCCTCTCTGGCTGGAAAAGCTGTTGCAAAACTGTCTTTGCCTCTAAGGCTCTGGCTTCACATCATCCCAGCACATGTACAGGACTCCTTCCAATGTCTGCAAACACAAAGCCTGAAAGGAGCCAGTCTGCTCCCAACCCCTTTGGGCTATTTGGGGAGCAGAGGCCACAGGATGACAGGGGGTAGAGAATAGATGGCAAAGGGGGCAGAAGGCTGCTTAGCCCAGGGGAGCCATGTGAAACACAGGGGCATTGAAGGCATGTACCTCTTACAGTTGTGGAGTGATTTATTGAAAGCTTAAAGACAGAATTGCCAGGCGCTCTTTGTTTCCATGGTACCATAAAAAATGGATGGGAAGTGACTGGGCTGTCTTGTAGTTTGAATGTTTCATTGGCATGTCGAGGAAACCTCCAGAGGATGCCTCGAGGGCATGAGAACCAGCTGATGGAATGTGCTAGTTTGTTAATTTAATAGGATACAGCGTTTTCCCTTAACACCGCACATGCAAATCAGGGTGGTGAATCAGGTCAGCACATCTCCCCTGCACTGGCACTCAGCATCTCCTCCTCATCTCCTGCAGGATGCTGGGGTGCCCCAGCCTCCCCTGCAGCCCTTGGCAGGATCAGGCTGCTGGAGAGGTTTTGGACTCCAAAGTGTCTAGTGGGAAATGAGAAACAGTATTTCTGTGGTGTGAAAGCCAGCCTGAGAAACGTGGTGTTATGCAAGGCAATACCAGCTCCACTGCCTGGAAGGGAGGGGATCGATGTGCACATCAACAGGAGTATTAAAAAATTCAGGTTGCATGTGCTTCATTTGGGATGCTATCAGTGATTCCTTCTATATGGTTAAGGACAAGATATAACAGATTTATTTGGGATTAGCAGCCTTACTGTAGAATTTTTAAATCAAGTTACTGAATGCCATATTCAGGACATAAATCTCCCAAAGCTCACAGGGTTCTTCAAATCTCGCAGAAAGGATATCAAACTCTAATAAACTGCATATACAAATTTAGAGTAATTTCAATGAAGCTGTAGTATTTTGATCCCCATTCCAAAAGGAGCTTGTTGAATCCTAACATAAATATTGTGTGTGAGTATACATTTGTGTGTGTGTGCATTCTAAACCCAATGCACAAGTCTTGCTTCACCTGTCACTAGAGGTGAATCCAAATATTTCTGGTGAGCTGAACTGCTAAAGCTTCATTTTGGGAAGGATTTCACCTCTCACAGACACACACTCTTCTGGGCATAGATATAATCCAAAACTAATTGAATTCATTGGAGCTCTGCACATTTAAACCAAAGACATTTGAACTCGATGACTCGCCCTGTCCCTTCTCCTCACTGCGGCCAGGAGAGGATCCCAGCTAAAGCTTTGCTCTAAGACACTCTGGACATCTGGAATTGCTGCCCTGGAGCCAGTATCACTTCATCCTTCCTGAAGCTTATGCAGCTGTCCTGCAAAGCTGCTGTGTGACACTGGGCATGGGCTCTGTGTCAGCCACCTCCCTGTGTGGTGACAGGGACCCTGATGCTGGCCCCCACGTGCTTCGCTGCCCTTTGGGAAGCGACCTCACAGATCCCAGCCTGGCACATCCCTCCCCTTGCCACGGGAATGGGAGTGCCTGCCATGCATGGGTGGCTGGGCTGGCCCCACTCCAGAATTTCTTCTTCTGCTGCCTGCTGGCTTTGTGCTCGTCTTCCTCTCTGTATCTCGTGCATTCTCAGAGCACAAGGCTGGGTTTCGGGCTCTTTTCCCCACACTGCTACTCTGCTGCTCCAGCAGCCAGGATAAAAAATGGTGAGACATTCCCACCAAGCTGCAGAGGTGGGATCTCATGGTTCTTTTTTTGCTTTTGGCCTTTTCTCTTTTTTTAATTGGGGAGGGAAATTACTAATTTATATTGAAAAATACCTGCTGTTATGTGGGAAGCACTCTCTTTGAACTCAAGAGTTTTGTTTTCAACCACAGAGACCTTAAGGATCCTGGAAAAGAGGTTTTGTGCTTTGAGAGGAACTCCACCAACCTTCTTCATGTCGCCCCAGCTGCTCCCAGTATGAGCCAGGAGGATAAACACGCAGCAAGAACCTTTTCTAGAGAAAAGAAAAAAAAAGGAACAACTGTCACAAAAATCTGACTGAGGCTCATTCCCAAACAATTCAGTGCCAGCTGCACAGCAGGAAAGCAGATCCAAAAGGACAGTTGCAGCAGTCATGTTTGATCTCTTACACGCAGGAGGCCAGAGGCTGCACCGGTGCCAAGTCCTGCATCACTCCCAATAGCTGGCGGCTGAATGGGCCTCTGCTCCTGGCAGGACGACTGATCCTAATTTAATGACTAGGTGGTGAAGAACGGACCACGCCTCTTGCTAATCACTGATTAGGTCCTTTTGGTGCTGCATTTACTTCTTCTGGCTCTCATCTTGTGCTTCCCCATGGCTACAGCTATGGAATGGTGGGGAGCTGTGGGCTTCAGTTAGCAGAGCTGAGTGTCTCTGTCATTTCTGGGGCACTTCCAAGCCAGCTAAAACCAGGATGTGTAAGAGCCCAGCCTGACTGCAAGCACAGAGCCAGACCACACAACACCCACTCAGACTTGAACCAAGTGCCTGAACCTTTTGGAATTCCTCCAAAAGTTGTTATGCTAGGAGCTGCATTTTAAATAGACAGTCTATGTGATAATCTGCTTGGGGACATGAGTTTAAGGTGTGTGCCTACTCTGGAATAGAGGGTGGGTATAGCTGAAAAAATTTCAATTTGTCCTGATATCTGCTTTTCCATTACATCAGGATGTATCCTATGGATTGCAAAACCTGCCTCAACCCAAGATAAATTAGCCCAATACTTTGTTTCAGCTACTGTTCCCTTGTGTAAAGCATTTTTTGGTCTGTTTGCACTGTTTTCTCATGCATGAGGTGGAGAGGGAAGTGAAAATCTATCAAAGGAGATGTTACGAGAGGTTTTTCAGCAGCACGACTGTGACAAGACTGTGCTGCAGCTCCGTGGCACACTGTCTGTGGGATGCTTCAGTACAGCCGTGGAGACAGATGGCTGGTGCAAAGTGAAAAATCTACTTGCATCAAACAAACTATCCAGCAAGCACTCGGCAGGATCCTATGCAAAGCACGGCCAATCTGCACCTGCAAGTCCATATGTACTTGTCCCATCAAGCATTCTCAACCATGTCCCTAGAGTGACAGCAAATCCACTTAGGTTTTTTTTTGTTGGTTTTTTTTTTTCCATCACCATTTCTACTCCAGGGGTTTTGAGAGGATGTACAGCATCCTGTAGCTACCAATTCCCAACATGCATCCAGTTCAGCATCCTCTCCAACATGTGACACTGACCTTGCTGTGTGATGGATGCCAGACAAAGCGAATTAACCGTTCCTCTGCTCTTATTTAGTTTGGAAGCAGTAACCCTTCAGTGCTCCCTGATGTACCAGATATGTCAGAGCATCCCACTTTGACTTCAAAGGAATGTCACAGGGATAGGAAGCACAGAACCAGCAGCAAAGCAATTAGTTATATGATCTGGTAGGGTAGTTCCCCTGCTCCACTTCCTAATGCCACTTAATGTGTTTCTATTAATGTTAAAACATGTTTTAAAAGAGATCGGACACTGAGAAATGAATTCCCTCCTAGAAAGGACTGGACACCACTTTGATGCGGATTCACAGTGAAAAATCTGAAAATCCGCAGCTGTGGGTTGAGAGCAAAGTGTGGCAAAGAAACCAACACAGGATTTAAAGCCTGCACTGGGGAACACTTTTCTCTTGCATGGATATTTCCCATGCAATTGATTTTATCTGAGTTTAAATACAAGAGAATCCAACTCTGCCTGGAATCCTCCTCTCACTAAACAGTGGGAAACAGGCAATTTGCACTCGAAATGTACTGGGAGAGGCAGAGCCTGACTTCCCTTAAATAAATCCTACAAAAACTATATTTCCTCTATGGCAATAAATAACCTGTGCAATGATTTATATTGATAAATAAAACTGGTTCATGCTAAATGACCAGCTGGCCACTGCCAAAAGTTTTTGCTTGCTTTTCCCTTGTTTGCTGGTAATTCATTGCTCTCTGCTAGCCCAGGATTTGTGCAGCCAACATCTGAGTCTGGAACACTCTGCTGATAGGGAAAATGTAGAGAGGATTTATGCTCCAAGAGTCCTGTCTCTAAGCCCTTCTCATATCCCCGCCCTGTCCCTGCAAAGCTGGGCCCAGCTTTACACCAAGTGCATGTTCCTCTTTCACCACATGCAGGAGCATTTCAGGACAAGTTTCTCTAAAAGGAGATTTCACCTGACACCCCTGCAGGTTAAAGAAGGACAAGGAAGAAGACAGGCACCCAGCTCAGCTGTCTTGCTCCTATTCCATTGATCTGATGTTGCAGAGAGCCAAGTAAATGACAAGAGCATCAAGAGCACAGGAATGCCCAGGAACTGGAAGTCCTGGCTGGTCATGGAAATCTGGCCCTCACTCTTGATTTTTGGGAATTATTTTGATATTGAAGCTCACACCTCTGGGGAAACCCCCTGATAAGTGAAGAAGAAGGAGTGATGGGTTTGTTGTGAACAGCAGGTTCACCCTTGTGAGCCTTTACCTGCCCCAAAGGAGGGTGATCTGCTGCCTGGTGAGAAGTGAGACAGACTGACTGACACCAGCCACATCCAAGCAGCTTTAACCCATGAAGGTTTGAATCCGCATCTGCATTAACAGCAATAAAAACCTGGGAATATGCTTACGCTGTCCACTGATCTCCATTATTTACTGCTCTGGTGTTCAAAGGCTCCACAGGCTTAAAGCAGACATGGAAAAATAATAATCTGCCAAATTACAGCACAGGCTGATTGTAACCAGCCCAATAAACCACATCCGTGCTACCCATGGGCAGAGGGCTGGATGCTGATCCCCTCTACATGAGCCCTCAGATTTCTGTGCAACAGAGCTAAAGCCAGTGATTGGAGAAACAAAGAGAAAAGGATTATCACTCTCCCTTTGGCTTTTCAGGCTGGGAGTGCTCCAGGGCAGGACCTGCTTGGTTGTTTGTACAGCAGCTCAAAGGGCGCTGGATCTTTGCTCTTCCTTGCAGGGGCAGCGCCGTGCCTGCTGGCTTAGCATGGGCTGGTTTATGTTTTTCTTTGTCCTTTCCATGCCCTGATTTCAACATCGAGCAAAGATCAACCCTGTAGCGAGCACGGGGATGTTCCCTTTCCATTGCCCTGGGTGATGGGTGGACCCTGCAGCCAGCGCAGCAGGTCGTGGTGGCTTGCCCTGTCCTTGGGGGGTGCAGGGGATGCCCAGCATCGTGCCAGGAGCAGGGTTAGCCCCAGCATGTGGCCAGCCTGACCCAGCTCACCTCCCTGCTGCCGCCAGGAAGATGTTGCTGGTGCTGAGTGAGGGCAGAGCCCGTGGGGAAGAGGAGGAGATGGAGGGAAAACACTCACACCAGCATCCCTGCTTGGTGGCAGGGCCATCAATGAGGGCAGCCAGGGCCATCGCCTGCTTGTAGGCAGGAAAAGGAAAGGGAAGATGAAGCAAGGGCAGAAACAGAAGGTTTCTTCCAGGAACAAAATCTGTGAATGTGAAAGGTGTGTTTCCCCCAAAGCCATTCTTTTCTGCCAGCGTGTGGGAAGCGTAAGCCCTCTCCTCCTGCAGGTGTTTAGTGAGTCCTACAGCTCCCACAACAGATTTAGGCTTGTGGCTCTTCGAGCTCCCCTCCTTTTTCTCCCTAAAGTACCCTCCATGCTCAGCTTTTCATTCTTTACGTCTCTGGCTCTAATTAGCTTTTCTCTCCTGCTGCTTCTGATGAATTGCTCGTATTTTTGGTTGTGGGGTTTGTTTTTTTCATATCTTTGGGGCCCCACTGCTTCTTGGGGAGCTAGACTAAAGAGTTATATTTCTCATCCCACTCAGTCATTATGAAAGAGAATCCTCTCAGATGAGGACGTTCATTAAACTGATTTTGGATGCCTGGTCTATCTTCACTCTGTGTGTTTGCATTAGTGTGGGTAAAAGAATTAAAATTCACAGGACGTGTAGGCTGGAATAATCAGAAAAGCTGGCCCTAACCTGAGGAAATTTAGGGGCAGGGTGCCCGTTTACTTTTTAATAGGTGTCTCTAATTTAATTGCAAAACATATTTGAGTGAATTTTTCTCTTTATTCCTGTATTTTTGGATGTTAGGGTATGAGAAAGACAAAGGACATGAGACCCTGGACCCAGAACTGTGTCCCCTCCAACCCTGAGGTCACTATAGGACCTTGACATTTAATAAAACCTTAATGCAGGTATGGTGGAGAAAGGAAGAATCCTTATTTACCCTATGAATTTGGACCTCTTTAAAGTTTCCAGACTCTGACTCGTCTTCACAACCAGACAAACTCAAAAATTATTTCCAACATAAAAGCAGAGATGAACCTATTTAGAGAAGACAGGGTTTTAAGGGAGAAAAATATGGAAAATATTAAAGAGAAGGAGATTACAGTGCCAGGAGTGGCTTTTATTCTGTTGATGGAGTAGATAAGCAATCCCTGAGTTACACCCTGCAGTGAATGAGCACAAGAATGGGGTGGCTTCAGATCTGAGGGCCACAAAAGTTCACCTTTGCCACAGCACCTCTAAGTCTGGATCAGCCACCTCCTCTCTATATTGCTCATACCAGTGTGGCAACACTTCTACTTTTTTTCTTCTTTGTGTATTGCTTTTGAAGAGCCTTGGGGCAGAGATGGCTTTTGGGGCACGAGGCACCTGGTGCTCCTCAGCCCCACGTGAGGATTGAATGGTGCTGGTGGCTCTGGTGCTGGCTGTGGGAAAACCTGGCTTGGACAGATGCCACTGAGGTCTCTTCTTGCCTGTGGAAGTGAAATGGCACAGCTTACACGAGCCAAAGGGAGGCTCACTGGGCCCAGGGGAAGCAGAGCACAATTAGTCTGGCTCCAATTGGCTCTGTGCTGGTGTGTGCAGGTGAGCAGCTCTGTGGGCATGTGTTCAGCAGGAGAACCAGGTCCACTTCAAGCCTTTGCACTTAAATGGGCTGCCTTGGGCTGAGTTACACTGAGACACCAAACCAGGCCGTCCCAGACACTGTTTAGGGTCACAGCTGACTAAGACCAACCATAAAAAGGACTGTACTGGCCAGGACCTCAGCAGCTCCTACAGCCTCCTTCTGCCATGGTCTCTGGAGGGGTTTTGCCCCAGACAAGCACAACTGGTTCCCTCCCTGTGCAGGATCTTGCACCAAGTCCCAGATGAGAGCAAAGAGAATGATCTCACAGCAGGGAAGAGACACATGCAGGTACCAGAGAAGGGTGATGTGGCACAAGTCAGAAAGAGCAAGTTTCATGCCATGCACCCAGTGCACTCTGTGCCAGCCCTCTGGCTGGGTGGCCCTTCCTGAGGACATCAAATGTCCCTGCATGCATGTGCTCCACAGGTATCTCAAATAACAGCAATGGATTTTGAGAGAGAGATTCAGCTGCCTTTAGGAAAATATTTGCATCTCAGGCTGCTGTCCTTGCTCATCAGTAGACACTTGCCAAGTGGTGTCCAGGGTTCAACCCAATGAGCTTCCCACCTTGCACTGCCTCTCAGGGAGCAGGAATGTCTGGCTCAGGTGGAGACGTCCAAGCTGCAGGAGTGTAAACTTAAGCTGCCTCACATGACAGGAAACCTGCTGCGGTCCAGGATGGCCACGTTGGGGGTACAGAACAGAGGTTTGGGATACCTCAGTGTCAGCCCTGTTCCATGTGAGAGAGAAAACCCATGAGAGTGTGTGTGTGTTTGTGCACGTCCATGTGGCTGTGAAGGAGACAGAGAAACCCAGAGAGAGGCAGAGGGACAGTGAGAAGCAGAAAGAGATGATTTAGAACTGTTCCCAAGGTATGTCCTGTACTTGCCTCATCCCCAAGGTCCTGGCACCAACTCGTTTCTCTGCAGAGAAGCCAGAGGTGTGTTCCTCCAAAGTGATACTCTATCAAACAGGAAAGCCATTTACTTTCTGCTGCCTCTGCAGATTTTCAGTGCCTGCAACTGCAGACCTAAAAGTTTATCTTACCAGAGGAATTTATATTGGGCTGTGAGATGGGCTGGTGTTATATAGCTCTAAGTAGTTACATGAAGCCTCTGTGGGCTAATAAAACAGTATTAATTGTATTGCTAAGGTTGCATTTTAAACATTAAATTATGGATAGCTTGATAGCATCATGAAAGAGCATCTTGACATGACCTAACCATTATCTATGGAAATGGCTAAAATGCCTTTTTGCAATGTACTCTGGTTGATTTAACTCTTTGAGGTGACACTTAACACTAAATTATTTCCTCTGGTAGAGGGAGAGCAGGGAGGGCTTCTCCTCCTCCTTCTCCTTCTTTGCTATCCCTATTCTCTTCCTGTGCTGTTTCTGAACTGCTTTTAACCTCCTCAGCTTACTTTAGCCTGAAAATGGCAAATAGAGGGGAAGAAACACAAGCCCAGATCTCACACCTTTCCCCAACTTGTCCCATGCATCTCTGAGGGTGCATGGGAACAGTGGCAGCAGGAGGTGTGGGATTGCAGGGAAAAGCTCAGGGGAAGCCCTGACACTGTGGGAATGGGCCCTGGAGGGGTCCCTGTCCAACTCTGCCCCCACAGTGAATGAACCAACCCCTGTTAATCTAATTAAAGGGGTCAGCCCTAAAGGCCAATTACAACACAGCCAGTGTCAACAGCAATTCTTCCCTCGCTGGCTGGTTTAGGGGCAGAGCTGCAGCAGAGCCTTTCATGGCTGGGAACGGCATCTGGTGATGGAAGAAAAGCAGGCAAACAAAAATTTAATGGGTTTGCTTTTATTTATTATTGCTATTTATTTTAAGAGATTGATGGGCTCATCACTGGAGGTGACCAGCTGAGGAGCAGACACACATCCTCAAAGTGTCGGGCGAGTCCCACCCCCAGTACCACGCCCCTGTTACCCATCCTGGTGTTTTTTCCCGTCTCCCAGAGCTGCTGAGGCGCAGTGTGTGCGGTGGGAGCCGCGCTGGGGGAACATTCCCAAGGCAGCAGCCAGGTCCTGCCTGGCACTCCCGGCTGTGTGAACACAGCTGGTCAGTGGGGTGGCCGCGGGGACCCTGCCGTGCCCGGCATCCCACGGCTGGTGTGTCACTCTTGGCAGCTCCGTGTTTATAAAGCTGCGGCTCTGACACATCCCTGCTGACCCCGGCACGCTGCTCCCACTGCTCCTGCTCCCAGCCCCTCAGCTGCTCTGAGACCCAGCTGCAGCTCCCAAAACTCCAAGGGGGTTTTGGGAGAAGCTCTGGGCTCACCCCAGGGCTGAGGCACCCAGGCTGAGGAAGGCATTAAACATAAAGAAAAGGAGAATTATATCTCTGCTAGGATGGAGACCCCCATGCCTGCTTGGATTCTTGCCACAAGCTATGGGACCTCCTGCCCCGTTTTGCCTTCATTCAGGATAATATCCATGCACTGGCAGACATGGAAATGAAGTGCAAATCTCTGCTGTCCACGGCTCACAAAACACACCTGTGTGCCATTGCAGCGTGAAAACCCCAGTTGTGGCCTCTAGGAATCAGACAAAATAGGTAAAGGGCAAAAACTCGTGCTCTGGTGACCTTGAATTTTTATACTAATAAAACTTGCTGATGGCTTTTTTAACAAAAGGAAAAAAAAAATCCTTTCATAGATTGCTGTCCCCTGACAACATTTTGACATCAGAGACCCATCATGCCTCTTGTATTATGGAGTGCTCATTTATCTTGGAAGCCCGTAGCAGCTGCTCATGTTACAAGTGGGAATTTCTTCCCTTTGTTTTCCTCAATGTTGCTCTCCTGAACTTCAGTTCAAGGGTTGATTTAAGTGGATCTGCGTTACAGACTGAGGAGATATTTCCAGTGATTGAAATGACTAAATGTAGCATGTTTAATGTCTGGTGGATAAAGCTCACCACTCATTTCTGGGTACTTCAATGAGCTTTGCTTTGTAGAGTTCATAATCTGAGAGCTGGGTTTATGTGGTACAAAGTGTACCCAATGCAAAATGTATATAAGAATCTCATCACGTTCCCCACAGCCCCCACCAAAGACCCCTGTTACAAAGCAGCTGCCCTGGGAAGCCAAACTTACACGAATCAGCCCAGAAAAGAAAATCCCTGAACAGGATCTCAAGTGCCCAACAAAGCCAATAATAACTGGAATATGAAGAGTAACAAAATCCCAGAGGATGATTTATGGGATGTGTTCAGTGATAATGTTTACATTTGATTTATAAGCTTGAGAGGTGAGATTTCTCTTCTTGTAGCACAGAGGAGCCATCCAGATGCTGGTAGGATGGGAGAAGAGGAATGCATGTACAGGAGTTTTCCCCTATCCCTGTCAATGTTCAAGGCCAGGCTGGAGTGGGGAATTGAGCATTCTGATCTAGAGGAAGGTGTCCTTGCCCGTGGCAGGGGGTTGGAACTGATGAGCTTTAGGGTACTTTCCAACCCAAATCATTCTCTGTTCTATGAAAGACTGGCTGTTTTAAAGGTGGCTCAGCTCTCTTGCACAAATCACAAAACAGTTTGTTGAGCTCAGAGCTGTTCTTAGGAAAAACCACCAAAACTTTCATTCAGCCTGAAATCCTCTGTTGGGTGTCTGGGACTGGCAGCCTCATGGTGAACAGCTCCAGAGCTGTTGGGGGTTTGTTTGGGGGTCTGAATGGACAGAGGGAGGATGCCCCACCCAGGACAATGCTCCTGAGGGAACAGAGCTGGTGACAGCAGTGCTGCATTAGCTGGTCCATCATGTGAGCTATGTGGAGGCTGCCTGGCTGGGCTGGAATGAGCCAGCTGGCCCCTCTGCCAGGCAAGTTGTGCATGGCTGAAACCTGGTCCATGCCCAGGCTCTGCTGGTTTGTGCAGTCTGGATACACAGAATTCAGCCAGCTGGCTCTGGGATCACCACTGTGGGCTGAAGCAGAGCTCCTAAGGGCAGAGAAATGCAAACCAAAGAGGCTGAATCCCTCCCTGACCTGCACGTTGTTTGCGATGAAGGGTCAGTTTCTCCAGAGGTAGTGGAAGCTTCCTGCTCCTGCTGCTGCATCCCAAAGAGATGAAAGGCAAATCTCTGGCAAAAATTATGGCAGAACATGGCCTGAGCTTTTGCAGGAAGTTTTGAAGCCTGTTCCTTGCTGGGAGGGGGTTGCTGCAATCCTACGTGAACCGTAACACCAAGGCAACGTCTGCACAAAGCGCTGAGAAGTGAAACCAGCACTCCCCACCCAGCTCTTTTCCCCGGTTCCCAGGCTGACAGAGACAGCTTGGCTCATCTTTACAGCTGCAGCCTCCCTCTGTTCCCAAGGTCTGCTCACCCTCCTGGCTTCTTCTTTGTTCTTCAGACCACCAGGACAGAGACACATGCAAAGCCAGCCGTGCCCTGGCTCTGCAGAGGTGGTCTCTGTCTCCCTTCAGGACAGGCTTAGGAATTTATAAGCAATCATAATTTCCTGCTGGCACTTGCTTTCACTGCACAGGCCTTCTGTGATTTGTTTGGAACCCCGGCAGATATCCATCAAGGACATGTCCTTTCCAGCTGGCATTTAATGGGTGCCTCTGATGGTGGCTGGTGGGCCATTAATCTGCTCACCCCCAGCAGAGTCTCAAAGAGATGATTTGCTTCTTGGCCCTTTAGCAGCAGTGAGTCCATGCCTTTTTATGACCCTTGGTACCTCCTCTTCAGGTGGTGGCTTGAAATACCTTTATGGAGGGTTGGTATTGAGGAGCATCTTCGTGGTGACATGTGTTGTGTCTTAGTCCACCACTGCAGTGCACAGGAACAAGAGGACACCAGTCCCATTGGTGGGTGACCATCGAAAGATTTAGGACTCGGGTTTGGAGCAGCTTCTGAGAGTTCAGATGCTTCTCTGAAGCTAAGCCAAACCCCTTTGGCCTGGAAATTGAGCTGGGAAATATAATGAGATTAAGCTGCCAAGTGAGATTTATGGTTCATCCTTGTTCCAGCTGGGTCAAAAGTACCACAAGTGCAGCTTCTTCGAGAGAGCACCGGTGCCTCTGCACTGAGACAGAGCCAGGGAGGGGAGCACAGGTGGTCCTTCCTTTCAAGTCAGTGGCTGATTGTTGTTTTGGGGAAGTTCAGCTGGTGCTCCTGGCCCATTTGTAGCTGGGGACTTCTGCATCTTGATCAAACTGGGAATGGGACTCACCCTGACCCTGAGGTGACACTTTGGGTGTGGCAGTAGATCTTAGGGACACTGCCATGGTCCTGCTGCTTGTCCTGGTTCACAAGCTCCTTACAGACACCAGATTTTGCTTCCAGCCTCCAAGCAGCTTCCTCACTGCCCTGTCTCTGAGCTCCCAGCTTGGATAGTGGTGATACAACGTGCTGATCACCCTCTGCTGCTGCTGACAACTTCCACCCTCTTTTGTTCCTGCATAAAACTATGGGTTAGCAAGGACCCGATGTTTTAAAAGGGTTTAAGCCAAGCCCCAGCTACTTCAGAACATGAGCTAGGGGTCTATTGCATGAGCAGCAGAGCTACGAGACAGATGAAAGCAGCCAGTGACAAGGGACTGGGTAAAGTGTTGCTAGTGGACACAAAATGGAAGAGTGGATTCAAATCACAACAGCAAGGTTTGATCCTGGTGAGGCAGGAAAAGCCTTTATTTTGGGGTTTGCAACCCTTTTTATAAGGTGTTCCAATACAGGTCAACATGACTAGCTAAAGGAACCTCTCTGGTCCCATTGGTGGAACAAGAGAAAAACACATTGAGAACATTTGTGTGACATTGTTTTGAGAGCCAAAACCTATTTACAAAAAACAGTCCCTGGAAGAGAAAGTTTCCCAAAAGACTTTCCTTTGGGAACATATCAGCCACTGACAGGCTGAAAACTCTCTCAGGCTCAGAAAATCACGTCCACAGTAAAGTCAAAGCACTAGAAAAGGGCACAGATCCATGCCCTGAGCTTTCTGAGGCCACACTATGGGGCACCTTTCAGGATGTTTGCATCAAGCCACAATCTCTGTCACTGTGAATCAAATCAGACTCTGGGAATTGTGAAAAAGTGGAGAACAGAGCAGAAAATGTCATTGTGCTGCTTCAAATGTCTCTGGCACATCCACATTGACTCAGTGGATGATTCAGGTTCTAAGGGTGCTTAGGATGTTGTTGTCTGTAGTTTGTGACATTTTGGTCCCACAGCACTCAGAGGAAATAAGATGTTTGGAAAAGATTCATGCAAAGTAACATGAGTGACTGAAGGCCTGGAAGGAGAGATACTGTAGCTGGGAAAATAAATGATCAAACAGAGATACAAGGAAAGTCCAGAGAATCCCTGAGGGATGACTGGCAGCTCATTGTCTCATATAATAGAAGAATTTGGAGCAATAGACAAACCAAGAAGCTGTCAGGTTCAGAAGTGGCATGCTCCACTCTGAAGTGTGGGTACAGCTGTAGCCCCAGAGGTGTGATACAACCAGGTGTGAAACCAAGCCGAACTTCCAGCTGACCTCAGCTGAAGAGGATGGCATGGCTTTCACACACAGTTCATTTTTTAATCCCTATGTTGAATTTTTTTGGATACTGTTATATACCCCTACCAGTGAAACCACTATTTCGTTACAAAACAAGCTATTAACTACTGAAATTAGAAAATGGATCAGTTACCATCAGAGCACATGGGTATGTGTACTTTGAAAATTCAACCACATCCCTTCTCAGTGGTCCCAGAACCCTAGCCCTCATCAGTCTCCATTTTTTTTCATAAATTCATAGCGCCCTGAGAAGAACTGACACTGAAAACTACTTTTCTGCCTCTGTTGGTCTTGTAGGGTGAATTTGCTGGTGTCCAATGGAGTGTAAACTCCAAAAGCAGCTTCTCCTGGTGGGTGGTGTGGGATTCTCTACCTGCCAGTAAGAGATGAGCTCCATATTGTCACCTTTATCCAGGTTTTTATTCTTAGGACAGATGGGAGTCAGATGGGCTCAAACATTTTTCTTAATAGCTACACCATGGGGGAGCTTGAGGGATTGGAGCCCACACATCCCTCCTGGTGCAGGGCAAGGTCATGCCAGTGTCATCCCAGTTTTGGTGGCTGGGGCACAAATCATAGAATCACAGAATCATCAAATGGTTTGGGTTGGAAGGGACCCTAAAGGTCATCCAGTTTCAAGCCCCTGCCAAAGGAAGGGACACCTTCCACCAGACCAGGTTGCTCAGGGCCACATCCAAAGATTAAAGGTTTCCAAGGATGGGGCTTCCACAGCCTCTACAAACGTTTTTATTGAGTTTTTTTACAGTGTTATGTAAATTCCATATCACAGTGGGTTTGCACAGGCTCTTCTTTCAGCCTTCAGCAGGGAGACAGAGAGATGTGAGGCAAAAAAGGTTTTTCTTAACCATTCTGGACTCTGTGCATGTTTTGCCCAACCCCTTTTTTTTTCTTTTTTTTTCTTTTCTTTCTATTTCTTTTTTTAAATTTATTTTTTATTACTTACTAAAGTAAAGTAGTCAAGCATTTATTGAATTTATTTCTTTCCCTTCTAAGAAGCATCCCAGAAACTCTAACCACCCTGATCCTTACTGCTTTCAAAGAAACCTTTTTAATTCTTCAGTGTGGCACAGCTTCACACTTCTCAGTATATTTTGCTTCCTGGTTTCTCAATGGGATTTTCTCCAAGCAGTGTTAAAAATCAAGAGTGCTTCTTTTGTCTCTGAACAGCATTTTTAAAATTCTCAATTCATGGAAAAACTCCCAACTTTTGTCTTACACAGCGCAAAGAAAAGAAGCATTTGGAGGTTTTTGAGCCGGGTGTGTGAGCAGCTGCAGCTACCGAGAGCCTCTTCAGCAGCTGTGAGCAGGAGCTCCAAGTCAGCTCTGGCCACATCTGCCACCACACACTTGTGGGTTTTGCTGCTGAGAGGAAGTTTTAATATCCTTGTGTCCTGCAGTTTGTCCTCATCTGGGTGCAGCAGCCCCTGAGGCCAGGCCAGGCCTTCTGCAGGTGCCTGATCTCACCTGAGCCTCCCCCTCCAGGGACAAGGGAGTGATGGTGACCCCAGAAAATGTCCCCCAGGCCAAAGGGGCTGTTCATGGCAGATGGTCCCTGTGCACCTGGGGCCCTCCATGTGCCATGAAGGGCTGCAGCCCAGCAGGGCAGAGATGGAAAGCACAGCTGTGGAGGGGCGGCTCTGCTGTATCCGAACAGCTGGAAGCATCCATGGCCCTTTACTCTTTCCTTCCCTCCTTCTTTCAATTAATTTGCTTCCTTTTTTTCCTTTCTTTCCCTTTCTTTCTTTCTTTCCTTCTTTTGGTTTTGCTTTTAGATTTATTTTCTCTTTTACTTGTTCTCTTAATTTCTTCCTCTTTTTGTTTTCCTTTCCCTTTCTATTTTCCTTTGATTTTCCCTTTGTTTCTTTTTCTTTGCTTTTTGTCTTTTACTTTCCTTTTCTTCTTGATTTTTTTCCTTTCTTGCTTTCTTGCTTTCTTGCTTTCTTGCTTTCTTGCTTTCTTGCTTTCTTGCTTTCTTTTTCTTTCTTGCTTTCTTTTTTCTTGCTTTCTTGCTTTCTTGCTTGCTTGCTTTCTTGCTTGCTTGCTTTCTTGCTTGTTTTCTTGCTTTCTTGCTTTAGCTTTTGCTTTTTTTTTTCTATATTTTCCTCTTCCTTTTTCTCTTTCTTTCTTACCTTTTTTCTTTTTATCTTTCTCTCCTTTTCCTCTTTCTTTGTGTGCCACTCTCTTCTCCTTTTCTCTCTCTTTCCCACTCTTATTTAATTTCTCCTCCTTGCCCCCTTTTTCTCATCCCCCAGCCCCCTCTGGCTGTATTCCCCACAATCTTACTGGGATGCCACTGTCTTTGCAGCCATCCCTGAGGCATCTTGGAGCTGTGGGCAGACCCCTGGGCCTGCAGTGCCTCAAAGCTCATTTGTGAGCAGCAGGGTGCTTTAATTGAGGATTTCCCACCAGCAGCACTTCCATCCTTGCACAGGGAGAGCACTGATGTGAGGAGGAGGAAATTACCCTGGGGTGAACCACCTCGCTGTCACCCTCCTGGCTAGCTAGCCTTGTCCCAGGGCAAATCCCATTTCTACCAGTCTGGCAGTGTTGGGATTGCTTGGGAATCTCCCCAGTCCACTCCATCACCAGCTCCTGCTCTGTCCAGCACATTCAGGGCACAGACTGCTTTGGACTGGTGAAGAGCATCTGCATCCTTCTGCAATGGCTTGGAAGGTGGCTGGTGGACTAATTTAATATAGCTTGGTCTCAGTTCTTTTAATTATGTCTTTATAGTCTTTTAATTAGCCCAAATCCTACTAATTTAAACCACTCTTGTTCGGAGAGACTTCTGCTGAGCAGCTGTTCTCGTTCAGAGCTTTCTCTGGGTTTAGGAAGAGAAGCCTGGGACTTTTGCTTCTCCCCTCCAGGCTGTTTTTCTTATTTTGCTGCATCAGCAAAAGGTTGCAGAATAGAAATGGTTCCTCTGAGATAGGGGAACGTGACTTACAAACCATTATTTGTGTCTGGAACCTCTTTACAAGGTTCAGACAACAAGGAAAACCAAACCCATGGTGTTTCCTTTGCATGCAATACTGCTCCAGCTTCCCTTCAAACAAGGCAGGGATTAGGAACTTCAAGGACTAGGATGACAAGCTCATCTGAAAGACAGGGCTCATTCAAAATAAGAAATGTCCTGACAGCCAGGCTAACTTCAAGGCAAAGCAACTGGAAAGAGAGCTCCAGGAATTGGTCTTTTATTTCTGCTGCATGCCAGACTGCCAGCTGCAAACCAGGCCTGTCCCAAGGGCTGTACAGTCCTGAGATAAAAAGAGGTTCCCAGGTACACAGCATACATCAAAACCCCGGCCCAGAAGTTCACACGAGCTTCATCTCCTTCCCCTGAGTTTCAGCTCAGGTCTCCTCTGTGAAGTAGCCCTGAATCCCCTTTGTCACTGAGCTCCAGGGAAAAAGAAAAAAGATTTGCAAAAGAAAAAGCAGCTTTCTACATCACCATCAGCTGGTGCTTCGATCAGCAATTGGAAGTGCAGGGCTTAGGACCTCAGGGCTCCTCCTTGGCTTCCAGCAGCACCCAACACCCTCCCAGGGCTCAGCTCTGCTCTTGGCAGGCACCGGGTGTTGTCCAGCATCAGATTTTAACAGGAAAAAAAAAGGAAAAAAAAAAAGAGAGGAAAGACTGTGCAACAGCTGTGAGGGATTATCAGTGTGTATCACACTGTCCTGCTCTGCAAGAATAAAGTATGCTTTAAAGTTCAGAATAGGCATTATTGACTGCATTTAATTGCTTGAGTCCCATCCTGGGCAGGGGATGCAGCATGCCAGGAGTAATGCAAACACTAATGAGGGACAATCCCTGCTAAGAAATCAAAGTGCAAGGCAAAAGAGATCCAGGCTGTTTTCCTTCTTTAATAATTCCTCCAAAACATTAGTCTTCCAAAAACAAATACTGTGGATTGTCCAGGGAATTGAAATCCATCACAGCGAGGCAAGCAGACAGCCTTGCTCTTGCTGCAAGTCAGGAGGGAGGTGGGAAGAAAAGGGAGAGCTGAGGGGGAAAAGCATCACTGTCGTGTGGCTCATTGTCATGCCTGCTCTGGCTGTGGTCTGAGTTTGTAATCCAGACTCCTTGGTACCACAGGAGCTCCTTAATTTGGGGTCAGCACTGCTGAGTCACATTAAGCAATTAAGAACAATCTAAGAAATATCATCACCAAATACATTCCATGGATTTCTTTTCAAAGTCGTGGTGTCTCTGTGATTATTTTGTGGTATGGATTCACAGCACTTCTTTAAACTGGTGTTTGTTGATTGTTAACTCCATGGTTGAAGCACTTTTAGGTGTTATACCTTTCCCTAAGCAGCCTTTATTAGTCATTTATCTACAAAAAATAAGTGTCCAACCCCAGGGCTGAGGGCGGAGGGGGAGCCGAGCAGCCAGTGCTTTGCTGTGGGGTTACCAGCAACCACACCAGGAGGGGCAGTGGGCAAGGGGACAGACCTCCCCTCCCTCAGCCTCCCCTTGAGCCCACCACTGGGTACACCAGGGAGCCACCCAGGGGACAGAGAGGTGGAAAACAGCACTCCAAAAATTTCCACTGATCCCCTTTTTCAAGGGGTGAGTACTTCTTTGACTAAGTATCTGTTCACTTGCCAAAACAGCTGGGAAACCAGATACTTCATGCTGCAGTAAAACTAATTCCTGTTTGCTGATGTTTGGGATACTTTTTTGGGAGAACTGATTTTCAGTTTTCATCTGCTTTCAGACAAAGCATGATTAAATCTAATTTTCTATTGAGGGAGGGGAAAAAATACATTTCTAATTATGCTGAGGGCTTTTAAAGCTGTACAGGGGGATCATCACCCTGAGAAATCCGTGCTCTGTGAGGGGATCTCTTCTGGGGGATGCTGAGTTGAAGGAGGGGTGTATCTTGTCTTGTGGCATGGTTGGGAGTAAAATACATGCAAACATACAGATGTGTATTCTAAGTCCTGCAAGCAACTTGCCTAGATTAAAAGTACAATACATGCTTTGGTGTCAGGTAAAACCAGATTCTCTGTTCATCCAGGATAAAGTTTGATGGAAGGCAGTGCCACGAGCACTCCTGGCTGTTTGCAGGCCACTAAAGCTGGGATTTTCAGGAGAGTGAGATGCCAGGGACAACCAGATGCCTGAATCATTTTGACCTCTCTGCTTGCCAAAGGTGCTTCTTTTCCTTGGGTGGGCTGGATTTCGCCAGCTGCTGTCATCAGTCAAGTTTAAAGCCTTTGCTGAAGCTTGAGGTGGCAACACAAGCACCCTGCCAAGCACCAGGGTGAAAGATTCACACCTCTGTGATGGGGTTGTGTTTTCTCAGGTCTTTTGCTGGTGCAGCCTTCAAATTCCTCGAGAAAGTGTGAGTCTGCCTGCAGGAGGGAAACATGAGAAAAAGGGATTTAACTGGTTTGCCTTCCACTAATTGTCCCATGATGATGGTCAAAAACCTTGGAGGAGATTCCCGATTCCTATGATTATTTTTAAAACCACCAGCCATAACAATGACTTTCCATATTAAGGTAATACCTAAGGTGTAAGATGACCAGCATCTGGTCTGATCTGTAAAAAATCAGGGATATTACGACCTTAAAACCAATATTAAAACTTCGTTAGGGTTTTCTCAAAGCCAACACAAAAAAACAGCTGAGAAAACCTCCTCCTATCCAGAATCAAAGCCCCTTCCTCAGCTGGCCACTAACTTTTTATTGCTTTATTTGCATTTCTTTCCCACATCAGTCATCCCCAGGGTGCCCAGTGTTTCTTGCTGCGACCTGTAGAGGGAACTGTGCAATATAGCAAAACACTCTAAAATGGTCTGGTGTGTCCCTTTGCAGGAAAGGGTGTTCCTCACCCATCCCCTCCATCCTTAACCAGGCCTCACATTTTCCACTCACATAATTTGATCTCAGGTAGGCTGGCACTGGGCTGGATTGCCCAGGCAAGGCAAGGTGTCCACACACCAGCTGTGAGCAGCAGCTAAAAGATGCACAGCACCTTGTAATCCTGCTCTTTTTTTTTTTTTTTTATGATTATCTTTTAAAAATAGAAACATCCAGTTGGTGGAACCTGTCCATTGCTGTGACTCATGGTGTCTCAGATTTTGGGGGCTGCCAGTAACAAGTTAGGAAAGGGCTGTTTCAACCCAGGACAGAAATGTCCAGACTTTCCAGGCCCCCAGCCAAGGGTGAGCAGAGCCCAGTGATTCTAGAGAGAGCAGCAGACTCATCGCTACAGCTCAGGTTTGGGTCCTGTTTTATTGTCACTCATGATATTGAAAGAAAATTACTTGGGACACTGTGGAACAACACAAGCTGTCCTTGCCCTGTGCAAGTGAGCCCACTCCCCTCAACAGGCACTGTGGAACTCCTTGCTGGACAGTTCAAGACCACTCAGCAAAAGCCTGGGAAAACAAAAAGCCTGCACTGCAAAAAGCCACCCTGTCCATGCAAATGTGCCCATCTCTGCCCAGCACAGAGCTTGGGGTGTTTTGCCTGTTCCCAGCAAGGCAAGGGGCCAGGCAAAGCTTCGAGCCATCGCTCTGCAGATATTTTCTGATTGCATGAAATGTTAATTCTGTCAAATTTCAATGCTGCTGATGTGGCAAAGCATGGCCTGACTCAGAGCCTCTTGAAAGCAGCAGAAAGATCTGACTGAGGCTGGAAAAACCACTGGTTTGGATCCACTTTTCTACCAATACTGATGATATGGAGGAAACGAGATCCAAGCTGGAAGTGACTGGTGCTGAGGTCTGCAGATGCCCAAACCCTCCCTTGGGATTCCTCCCCCAGAGAAGTCTGTGTGTGTCCAGAAAATGCAAATCTCCTTGGAAAAGGATAGTATGTTGTCATGGTGGATGAGTATCCTCTGTCCTGAATTTCTCTTCATTCCCCTTGGAAATGCTGGAAAAAAACAATTCAACAGCTAAAGACAAACAAGGAAACAAAACAAAAAAAATCCCCTTCCAAATATTTTTTGGTGACACTTAACAATATTAAAAAAAATAATTCAGTTGGGTTTTAAAACCAGCAATTTTAACATTTCTTGGAGGGCCTCAGCCTTGAGCATTCTGGGTTTGCTCTCTGCCCTGCAAGATAGAGCAATGCAGAGATCTACTAATTTTTGCTTTTTTTTTTCTTTATTAAGAAAATCAGTATATAAAGGTAAGGAACAAACTACTACTACCTTGCTGAGATTTTTAGTTTAACCCATCAGTGCCATCCCTGTTGTGAAGAAAAAAGCCTATACTGTGACATGATCCCACTCTCTCTTGCAAGGACCTGTTTTGGATTTCCACCCCCATTCCATGGGCAGTGATGGCTCCTCAGCCAGGTTGGCTGGGGCTTGGAGCAACCTGGTCTAGTGGAAAGTGTCCTTGCCCATATCAGGGATGGAATGAGATGATCTTTAGGATCTCTTTCCACCAAAGCCATTCTGTGATTCTGTAATTCCGTGATTCTGTGATTCCTACCCACTTACAGCCACGGGAGGCTCGTGGTGGTGGGACACAATTTAACTTTGGCATGTGAATTGCGGCCAAACACACATTAATAAGAGGCTTCACAGGCTCTGCTGCTGACTTTCATCTGGCCCATTTTCAGGGCAGAATCAGGGGTGAGGTGTCAATCTTTCTTCCTGCTCTTAACCTGTCCGAAGGGAGCAGGAGCCCCTGCTGACATCAAAGACAACTGAGAGAAAGGGCAGGAATATAGGCCAGACTTTATATAATTATATAGGGAGGAAAACTGGGATGTCTCTTTGTAGAGGCTGGGAATGTTCCACTGGAAAACTAGGTTAGACTGAAAAAAAGAAAGAGCCTCTGTAGCCCAGAAATAGCTGGGAGGTTTAAGTATAATTTTCTAGCCCTGTATTATTATGGTGCTAATTCAGGTTTGAGAAATAAATGTAGGTAAAGGTCTCCCAAGGTCAACAGGAGAAGCAAATCACATTTACAGCTTTCTTTTCATAAAGAATCTTTTCTCCTAATTGAAAACTCACCATTCACATGACATTGATACCATCCAGTGTGCAGAGGAATATTTGTATTTAATTGATCCATTTATTAATTAATAAATTTTAAAAACCAAGGCTATTCTTTGGAGCTGTCTGAAGAATATCCTTTCACCTGGAAGGTGAATTTTAGGAGCAAGAAGAGCCTGGAGGTCTTTCATGTGCTCTGGGAGCTGAGATGGAGGTTGGCAGCAGAGAGCTGGGAGCAGGGGTGGGTGGGTGCTGCTCCTCCTCACAGCAAGGGGCTGTGATTTCAGCCTCCATCCCTGCAGCCTTCCCTTAGGCAGCAAGTGATGGCACAGCTCAGGCCGAGCCGACTGCCTCAGGAAACCCAGAACAAGCTCACTGCTTGATGTTCATTGCCCTTTCAGTTCACATTTATTTTTCATTTGTGTGAGGTTGATGAAGATTAGCTCCCTTCACGGAGCACCGCCCCGCAAAGTGCTGCACAAGAAGGTGTTGCTAAAAGCACAACCTCAAAACCACATCAGCTCCCATCAGTCCACAAAAACCTGCTTTTTGCTCAGAGAAAATGACCAGAGCTGCCAACATCTCTGTCCTGTCATGGGAGGAGATTTCTAAGAAATGTCAGAGGTGCAAGGAAAGATGAGGAAGTCAGAGTAACATTTTTTCTGGGAAGGTGAGACATTTCCCTTGTCTGAAATATCTGTACTTAAACAAGTGCTAGGAAGCTGGGCAGAGTGAAATGATCTGGCTCTTCTGACGTCAGACCCAAGAACACAAAGCTTCCTGCTTTGGCATCTTCCAAACGTTCACTTGCCATAAGCTCCCAAGCAGAGGGAACATCTCTGGAAGGATCACCAGCAATGGAGCCTGGTTTCCTGGTTTTGGACAGTGGTTGGATATCTGGTAACAGTTTCATCATACAGACACCTCAAAGCACAAAAACTGGTGTCCAGATCTGAGACAAGAAAAATTCATGGCTCTAAAATCAGAGTTCAGGGCAGTAAAGCACAATGAATATCTGAAACAAATTAGAGGAATTGCAGGTTAAGATCAATTTGTTTGGGACTTTTTTTTTTCTTAAAGGCTTGGCTTTCACTGGGGCTTGAATTGTTTTTAACTTGGTTTTTTTTTTAGAACATGGAGACCTCCAAGGTTCAGACAGTGTCTGGGGCAATGAGGTTGATGAGAATTTGGGAGGGGAGCAAGGGCAGGAGGAAAGGCACTGGTGTTGCAGGTCAGCCACGATGCACAGAGCCAGAGGAGAGCAGCCTCCAGCAGCCCTGCACAGCTCCACTTGGGATTTAATTGCTTTGCTCCTTGGACTCTTTCTCCTGAGTGTGGTTTTAGCAGCCTTGCCAAGTCCACCCATCTGCCCAGCCAAGGCTGCAGGCTGAGAAAGGGTAAATAATCCCAAGCAGAACCTCTCACTTAAAATTGCTCCTGGAAGCCAAAACACTGTCCCTTCTGATTTTTATCCCCCAAGAGATGACAGGTGGTAACTCTTTTCTTTTTCTGAGATAAGTTTAAATCCAAACCTTCTAGATTTTTAAATAGGAGAGCTCAGGCCTTGCTTTTTACAACTGATCACCTCTAAATACATCAAGATGAAATTGTTTTGGCAAACTTGAGCAAGGCTTGGACTAGATAAGGGGTGGATGAGAAAGTAAATTCTTAGACAGACAATGCCAGGTTGGATGGGGCTTTGAGCATCCTGCTCTAGTGGAAGGTGTCCCTACCACTGGCAGGATGGTGTCCCTACCAATGGCAGGAGCTTGGAACTGGATGATTTTGAAGGTCCCTTCCAACCCAAACCATTCTATGGTTCTTTGACCAACAAAATCTCAGCTTTTGAAGAAAAGTCCCTAAACTCCCAGACTTCACAGCAAAATTTTCCTTCCTGCACTTACACTGCAGGTCTTTAAAGGCCAAAAGTGATTTAAAGGCCAACCAAGATTTGCCCCAGCTGGTGCAGAATGCATCAGGTGGCACAACGTGAGATGTGAAACTAAATGAAATCAGAAATACCAGCAAGGTCAGCCATCACTGCGGGACAGCAGGTAAAAATCAGAAGTCTTGGAGAATTTCCTCATGTTTTTCTCTCCTGCATCATCCCACACTGGGACAGGAGATAGGGATGGTGTGTGAAAAATTTAGTGAAGAGTTTTGCTTGAGTTGGCAGGAGGTGAGTGTCTTAGCTTAAGCAAACACAGAGGACCTTGAAGCCACAGCTATTTTATCATCTGGGAGCAATACAGCTGCAACCTCAGACTAGCAGCTGTGCTCTTGTGAGTTTTGGACCCCAAAGAAAATGGGAGATAAAAGTTACCTTTGATCTGACTGAACTGGGTTTTTATTGCAAAGTCCCTCCGTTTATGATTTACTGCAGTTTTTGGTTGGACGAGCATGGAATTGGGGGAAAGGACCAACACAGCTCGTGGGAGGGACAGGCCATTTGGAAATTGTGTCTGAGAGCCTGTAGGACTGTCTGCTGGGGCAGACAGGGAACAGAGGCTGTTACTCTCCCCCTGCCCCTCCTTCACAAGATAGAGCCATGCCTGAAATTGCTCAGTATCAGGGACCCGTCCAGAACCCTTCCTTATCTCCTGACTAATCATGCCTGGATGAGGCCAAACTGAAGCTTGCTTCATCTCACAAAGGACTAAACAAACATTCTGGCTCCCAGTGATGCAACTCCAAGTTGATTTTTCCAGTTACTCAACTTCTCTCTCCCTACGTATAATGTGCTGAACTTTGAAATAAATGCCTCCCTCAGCAATTTCAGCAATTTATGTCAAGAAAATCTGGATGCATCAAAGTGAGACATAATATTTTCTGACACAGCACAGGAATAAAGCTGCAGCAGTACATGTAGCTCCCGAGCCTGCATCTCAGCTCTGCCACTGACAAGGTCTATGGCCAAGGGCAAGGTGGTTGAACTGCCTGCAGTTTCTCTGCTGCTGAAAAGCGGATTGTGGCATTTATCCCAAGCAAAGGAAGTGGGATGAGTTCATACAATATACCTGTAACACAGTGGGGGGAAGCTGTCTGTGAAGGAAAGGAAATGCGGACTCTGCTGTCTCAGCAGAGAGGATGTTTTATCCTCAATTTGTGCTAAAAAATACAGCATGTAAAGAGGTGTTGCTGATTACTCCAAAGGATCAGCAACATACATTGCATTCAAAGAGCCTGTTCCATATGCTGGTCCTGCTCTCTTGGCTGCTTCCCAGCACGGGTCACAACCTCCTGTCTCTTACAACTGCACTGAAGCTCCTTTCCAATACAGGCTCCCCCTTCCCCACCCACAATTCCTGTACAGAGTTGCAGGGATCTTGAAGGGCTTAACCTCCAGAGAGATGGAGCACCCTGATGGGAGCTGAGGGCATTCAGATATTTGTGATAGCAGGTCCTAGCTTGAGGAATCAGACCCAAAACTATTACTTTTATGCTAACAGCCTTGCTAATAAAAGACAGCTCTTGCTTGAAACCCCTTGGTGAGGATCTCAGGAGCCTACAGGGTCCAAAATCCAGACCATCCTTGTGAGTTATCTAAAAAAGAGGGAACTGCAGGAACTTAACATTACCTGGAATGCCTTTTTTTCACTCCACGAAGGTTGGGGTTGATGAACTTTTATCATTCAGGCTTATATAACCTGACATTGACACAAAAATACCCAGCTTTGACCATGAAATTCCTAATGGCAAAGTATAGGTTTGTCTCACTGCTGTGAATAGGAACTCTCAAGACTAAAAGGTTCAGCCTGAGACATGCCAGCTGGACAATTGAGTCTTTGATGAGGTCCTGCAACAGGAATTCATTCTCTGCACTTTTCCACAACATTTATTAAGCCTTTTTTAAGACAACTTGCCTTTTCACCCTTGTATCTTCACAACAACCTGACAGCACAGGCACCCACAATTTCTTTTCTGGTACAGACAGGTAAATAGACTGAAGAAAGACTGAAGCATAGAAAACTTAAATAAATGCCTCCACTGCATTCTCACAGGTGTTCTGTTGCAGAGAAACCCTCACACAGCCCTTATCAAGCCTTCGTGACCATTCAACGGAGGCAAATATTTTCCTGGAAGGCAAAACAGAGCAGCTTTTGGTTTCCCATACTCTCTGCCACCCTGTTTGGGTGACATCCCATGGATGAGGTTTCTTTTAGTCCCAAGGTTCTTGTGGTGTCCTCCAGCTTGGGGTGTTTTGCTCTCTCCTTTCTTTTCAGAGCCACAAGGAAAATGCTGCCATGGAGTTTTGCTCCCTGGGTCCAGCTCCAGCCAAGCCATCTCTCCCAAGCAGTGCCAGGAGAGTGGCTCCTGTGCCTTTGGCTTCTGAAGTTCAGCTGCAGAGGAGGCGCTGATGGGAGCTGAAGTGACCTCAGCTGACCTGAGCCATGCATCTACAGCCTCATCCAGCATCCTCAGAACACGGGCACTCTCCCTCCCAGCCCAGATACTCCAGCCCTGCCTGCTCTGAAAGGCTCTGTCTCCTCTGCCTGCTCCTGTAACCATCAAAGGGAATTTTGAGCCTTTTTCCTAACTCACAGCAACATTTCTTTAACATTTTCGCTGAACACAAAGGCAATATTTAACACGTTCCACGTTTGCAGTGGAAGAGGAGGGTTTGGGCAGGCTTGTTCTTTCCCTCTGCTTTTCCTGGGTATTCTCAGGTTTTGACTGGATTTTGTCCATCTCCGGACCAAAGGTTCCCCTCTCTCTCCCAGTGAATTCATCCTAAGTAAATACATTTATATATGTGTTAAGATTTAGACTGTGTAGCTGTATGTGTGGCATGCAGGCTTTTGCTACCAATGTCAGTATAGTTATCAGAATATTGATAAATATTCTTTATATATATATATGTAGAATATAGAGAATATATATTATATATAGTATGATATGTATTTTTATATAATATATAGTCTATAATATATAATATATAATGTATAATATATAATATATAACATATAACATATAACATATATAACATATAACATATAACATATAACA
>VWYI01047189.1:296432-396345 GCA_013399455.1 Anthoscopus minutus
TGGATGATGGATGGATGGATGATGGATGATGGATGGATGGATGATGGATGGATGGATGGATGATGGATGGATGGATGGATGGATGATGGATGGATGGGCAGGCTGGATTCAAGAGATCTAGCCTTTGAACTGGTTTGGGTTTTGATACACATAATGTATGGCCAGGTCTCCAGTTAAATTCACCTTTGTCAGATAGCTTTGAAAATGTCCTGATCCTTCTCATTATAGACACAACACACATGCATATATATATATCTATAGATAAAAAAATAAAAATAAATATTAAAAAAAAATTAAAATGAAAACAATATATATGTGTAGATATATACTTAAAGGCAATTGTATTTGGGAAAAAAATTCTCCAAGACTGCATTACCCCAGATGTGCCATAGCAGTGCCTGATAATCAGACATTTAGGTGTGCATTTGGAAGATCATGAGGACTGGAGCAGCCTGGGCACATCCTTCAGTAACCTCATGGTTCTCAGCTCTGCAAAAGCATCATCTGGAAGAGACCCTCACTGTCCCTCATACAAAGGGAAATTGCACTAACCCAGTTTTTATAAAGAAAGTGAAGGAACAAGACAATTTTAATGTGTGTCTCTTTGTTGTAATAGCTGCTGCAAACTTTTATGTTTCATAAAAACACATTGAAGAAAGGATGTCAGCCTTATATGACCCAGCAGAGCTGGGAGCCAGGGCCAGGATTAGGACTCCAGTTCTCAGCTCCCAGTGTAGGATTCTCCTTATTAAATGACACCTCATCATTACAATAATGAGATCATCCCTGTTCTTTAATTACATTCTCCTTGTTGCTGCAAATCCTCAGTGTGGCAATCCAAGCACTTGCTTTCTAAGGTTAGCAGGAACAGAGATTTGTTTCCTGCCTCACAAGTGATGTGTATCACCTGCATCTGGCCTGACATCAGCTTTTGCCTGCTGTGGCCCTGGAAAAGTTGAACTCACAAGCACGCCCGTGCTCTGAGAGTGACACTGCCAAGCACTCACCTCCCTGTTCCAACATTCAGATCTGAGTTTAATTTTGTAAATCTGTGGGATTCCTCAAAATCTGCTCACACCAGGGAAGTGAAGCATATGGAGGATCAAGGCTTCTGGGGCTGCAACTTTTGATTCTTTTGCAAAGATGTTGCTTTTTAGAGTGCAAGCCAGGAGGAGGTTCCCTGCTGCAGAGGGGTTTGGACACGATGGGATCTGACTCTTTGTCCAGCTTTCCTTGGCTTTGTACAAGAGACACTCTTGTCCCCATCATATTAAATCACAGCTCCTGAGAGAGAGGAGTTGTTACCTCTGGGAAGACCTGTTGCTTCTTGTGCTTGTACTGCTGCAGCAGAGTTGGGACAGCTTTTATTACACATAATTAATTCCTGATACATGGGGGTGAACTAGAGGTCAAGGGGGAGGATTTATTAGCAAAAATCTGGTGCGCAGGGCTGGACCCCACCACACCTTCATTTAAGGACCAGGCATAAGGGTGGCAGCAGCAGCAGCACCACGGAAGGCCCACATGTTAATCACCCCCATTAAAAGTTATTCCACGAAAAGAAGAGCACTGGAGGAGGAAAGCCTGGGATGACTTCTTGGGTGATGGCTCCAGACTGCTCCCAGCTCTGCCTGCAATTCTCCAACTCTCCCAGGGATACCTGGGGTTGCATTTTTGGCAGCCTCTGTTGCCCTGGGCGAGACTGGAGATGGTTGAGTTTCTGGGTGTGAGGAAAAGGCAGTTGTGCGAGTCACAGCAGGGCTCGAGCGTGGATCACTGCCTGCCACGGCTCCTGCCAGCCCTGGCTACCAGGGCTACCAGCACTTACCAGCATGACTCGTGCTTGTCTTGGCACAGTCCCCTCGGGTATGTTGGCATTCCCAGTTAGGCAGCCCAGGTTCTGAGGAATGTCTGTGATTTACATGCAGAACATATTGGCCAAGGAAGAATTTAATTGCAGCTTGGGAAGATCTGCAAGTTTATGTCTTAACTGCACAAACACTCTTTTATAACTTCTTTCACTTCTCATATCTCAGGAAATTAGGCCTCGTCTTGCTTTTACATTCATTTTCAAGATGTGTTTATCTAGGTTGCCTGAGAGATAAACAAGCAAAGCTTCTTCCTCATTCCAGGTGCTAGTTTTCCATCTCTGCCATTTCTGGCTGGACTGTGGTGCTTGGTATGCCTGAGCAGATGCCCAAACTTCTCTTTCCCCCAGCCTTTCACCACTTTGTAACAACTTTGCTCCATGCTGCCAGAAAGGAGCCAATAGCTCCCCAGGGCACGGCTGTGCGTCTTGTGAGACTGGGAGGGTCTAGCATACTTCTCAGTGTTGGAATAATTAACAATTAAGTCCTTAAAGTCCTTAATTAATAGCTCACATTTCCACTGTCATCTGAAGCACTTTTCAATGGCTGTGTGAGTAAAGGTTCCTCTCATATTTAAATCTAGAATAATAATGCTTGAAGAAAAAATCAGAGGCAATCCCTCCCACATCCCTGAGAGATGGGGAGACTTCCCATTAAATACACAGATGCTGCCTTTTCTCCTGACATCTGGAGAAGGGAGCTTTGATGCTGATGGTGGGAAATGTTCTTGGCTTGCTTTGGCTGGATGAGAAACTGCTGCTGCCTGAGACAGTGACTTTGCCATGTCTGTAGTCCCACCAGTGACTGGGACTGCAAGAAACCATGAACTGGGAGAGAAAAGCCACTATCAACTGCATTAGGATGTGCAATGAGGGAAAACATCCCATTAGTATTCCCAGTAAATCTCCAATTGTTCTAATTGTTCAGCTCCTTTGCTTTCTGTCATCAGCACATGAATTTGTACCCTTGGATGAGTGCAAGCAGTGATGCTGAATGCCTATGGAACATGAAATTCAGGGTGGAAAATACCCCGCTTCTATTTATTATAATGCAGCTCCTGTTTTAATACCTGTTTTAACACCCTTGTCCCCATTTTCCAGAACAGGGATAAGAGGGAATTTTACACATACAGAAGTGCAAAGCCGATTTTTTATCCAAGTGGGGTGCCCAGTTTGTATACAAAAAAATCCATGCTTTGCTAAAAACATCATCTCCTACTAGAAATCAAAGGTAAAAACAGTTGGTGGAAAATTTCCAGCTAGTCCAAGTGTCAGTTCCCAAACCCGAGTTCAGCTATCCTATGTGGGACAGATAAACCCATCAGGCACTCTGATCCTGAGATAAAATGGCCATGTGCTGTCTCAGACAAGCAGGTGGACTCAGAGTCCAGAGTTTAAAATGTGTTTGACTTCAGTTCTGTAGAATCAAAAAGGAAACAAGAAACCTGAAGCAGCAGCGCCGTCGTTCACCCACGGTGCTGCTGCCATGAATGTCATATTTATGTGCCAGGGGTGCCACTGAACTCCTCAGGGTGGTCTTTTATGTACCTGTAAAGCAGTGTCTACATGTACAGCACTCTGTAAATAAATAATGCACAGCAATAACCCTTAATAAAATAGGCTGGGTGTTGGGGCAATTTGGCTGTTCAGCTGGATTGCTGCTGACAATTCAGCTGATTTATGGCTTTGAGGTCATTCTGGGAAATATTATATCATGGTTTTGTCATCCTGTTGCCATGTTTTTCTGATTATTTGTGTATTTTTATGTTCAGCAAAGCAAGCACCATTCCATTATGCTACAGATTTGAAGTCAGAGGAGAACGTCACAGTCTTTGTGCTCCAGCTGTTGCTTGCCAAACCAGTGGTTTTCCATTTGTGGTCTGTGAGTAATGGTGGGTGTAAAGGCGATTTCAGAAGAGTCTGTAAATGGATTTATTTTCCCAGAGATCTCCACAAGCTTCTGGATTCAACAGTATCTTAGAAAATTTTGAAACCTATTTTGAAGGTGTCAAGGAGCAGGGCCCTCCTTGTGTCATCAGCACCATCTGTTCACATCTTGCTTTCCACTTGGATCTCCCTCTCTCTCTCCAGACCTCTGGATTTCATTTTGGCTTTGTGTGTTCAACAGCAGAGCACTGTGCTGAGAGCTGCTCTGATGAGGTTGTTTGTAGCCTATAGCACTGGGATGCCTGATGGAACAGTGATTATTACTGAGGTTTTCACTATATCTTTACTATATGTTTCACTATCAAGAGGGAAATTAAAGGAAATTCCTTGAAGATCTAGGATTGGACTCCATGGGGGAGGCTTAAAAGCCCAACAGTCTCTGCCAGTGTGGTTCCCTTTCGTGTTCCCACGTCAAATGATTTATATTTTTAATCATGGAATAGTTTGGGTTGGAATGGACTTTTATGATTGTCTTTTCCCAACTTCCCTCTCTGGTGAACAGGGACCAAGCTCAGCTGGACCAAGTTGCTCAGAGCACTGTCCAAACCGACCATGAATGTTTCCAAGGTTGTGGTATCCACCAGCTCTCTGGTGCCATAATTGTAAAAAACTTCTTCCTTGTCTCCAGTTTGATTTTACTCTCCTTCATTTTAAGACCATTACCCTTAGTTCTATCACTACAAGCCCTACTAAAAAGTTTTCCCCATGTTTTTTCTATGCCCCCTTTAAGTCATGAAAGGTCTCAGTAAGGCCTTCCCAGAGCCTTCACTTCCCCACAGGCTGTGAGCAAGGCATGCTGACCAGGCACCTGTAATATTGTAAAATCCCAGTAATATTGTAATATTACTGTAATACTGTAAAATCATTGCAACCACCAGCGTTTCTGATCCCTCCTACCTCTAGTGGTCCAATTTTATTTGGCAAAGCCCCTGAGTAGATTTGAAGATAGAGAATTTAATCTGGTCTAGTGGATTGGCACCACATCTGTACTGTAACAGTGGGGTAGAAGAGCTGGGTGAAGAGGCAAATTGGAAAGCATCGCTGGGCACCCATTTAGGCAGCAGTAGCAGAAACCTCAGTATTCTCTGCTCAGGTTGCTGTTACTGGACACCAAACTGATCAATAGTCAGAGAGCTGCAGGGAGTGAGCGATTCATTGTGGCCTGAGGAAGATGAATCATGCCCTACCCCTCTGCTTCTGCCCACTGACCATGGGAACCTTGAGGGACTAACATAGCTGAGAACATGTCTGGAGTTAGATGGGACAAATATCCTCCTCACTGACTCTTCTAACCTCAGGTTCATGCCTGTCACATCAGCTGGTCTCCACAAGAAACTCCATACTCAGACCCTGAAGGTCTCTTGCCTCCACTCATCTTCTTGAAGGGCTCTGAAAGCCAGCCAAAACTTCATTCCTGAGACAATCAGGAAAAGGCTCCTGATTTCCATTTATGTCTCACTTTTGTTTTGCTAGGCAGAGCAAACCAAACAACTTTAGTCTCCTGTCACCAGACACTGCAGCCAGCTTTCCGCTGCACCTGCTCCAGTATAAAGTTGCATAGTGACAATTCCCCATCAGCAGTGATGTTTGCAGATCTCTATCAAGGCAGGTGTTCAGCAAATGGCCTCTTTGTAGGGGGAGTACCCCACTCTGCTAATTGCCAGCAGAAGAGCCCTACGACACACTGACACCAGGCTTTGCAGCCTAAGGCTCCTCATGGGGTGAATATAATCTTCTTCTGCACCTGTAAATGCTATTTAAGAATGTTGTCAGACAACTGCACAAACTGGGTACAGTACAAAATACTTCTGCTCACCAAATGAGCTGGGCAGGGAGCACTTTGGGGTTGCCTTTTCAGTGGTGTGGGTGAGCAAAATTATCAGTAGTAGAGTGGTAGTAAATACCAGATAGATCTGTGCTCCTGCAATCTGCTGTATCAGCAAGTACTGAAACTGGAGCTGGACAGCAGGCAGAGACTGTGATTTGTGAAGGAGATGGATGTTTGATGTGTTTAGTCTTCCTACTACATCCTTTTCTAACTGGAGAAGGTGCTTCTCACTGTACTCCTTTCTGGCATTACTCTGAAACTCCATTTGGCTGAAGTTTGCCTTTATCATGTGAGTTACAGAGATGTGCAGGTGTCGACTCACAAAGATTATAAAATGTCTTCTAGAAATTAGCTTATCCCACCTCTGCTTCTCTGCTGCATTTAACCATTAGGAAGGATCATCATAACAGGCATTAGCAAAATGACAGAAGTGGAAATCTGCTTCCTTAGGTAGGATGACCTTCCCCTTCCCATCTCCCCTTCCAGACTATTCAGATACATTTTAAAAAAACTAGATCTGAGCTTTGCAGCTTGACTTTCATGTTTGCTTACAGCCAAGAAGCTGAAAGGTCCTGGTTTTGAGCAAGTGAATATAAAAAAGCACCTCCTTGGGCAAGAGGAGATTTTCAGTCTTTGTCATCTCACAGGCCACGTTCACTTGTTACTGATGGGAGAAAGCATCCTCCGAATGAGGGAGAGAGATGATTCCCAGCCAGCTTCCATTTGATTGCTTCTGCCAGGCATCTGCAGGAGATATTTTTTTGTTGGAAGCCAAATGGGTGCCACAGATAAGCTTTCTCCAAGGCATGTCCCTCTCAGATCGTGCTCATCCATCGGTGGCACGCTATAAAATAAACCCGGCTGTGCGCGGGCCATGTGCGCGGAGCCCGGCTCCCGGATGTGGAATTCCTGGTCCTCGCCAACTTTCCCCTAAAGCTTCGTTATTCCAATAAATCACAGAGCTGAGTTATGGGGCTCTCTTTGGTGGGGGCTGCTTTTAATTGCAGTTTTAGGAACTGTGGGAAAGCAGAATTAATGCCATATGTTTTTTAGGCTTTTGGACCAGTCGCGAGGTCTCGCTTTCAGTTTTGGCTGGGATTCAAACATCACAGCGAATTTTCAGGTTCCTCTGTGTCAAGCCACAGTGAGGGGGGGAAGGGCAGGCAGGAGTGGAGGCGGTGGCAGGGTGAGGGAGGGTGCTGTTGTGTGGTGCTGTGCTGCTGGCCTGGAGAGGAAGAGAGGAAGGAGAGAGGGCTTCCAGAGGTGAGAAGAAGCACTCCAGGTAAAATCCATCTGCTCCTGGCTCTCAGCCTGGACAAACGAAGCTAAAACTTGTGACAAAGGGGAACCTCCTGTGAAGGGTTATGAAAGACAGTGCTCTGGTCTTTTCCCTGGACACTGCCTTCCTTCAAGCTCCTTCTTCCACTGATTTTCCTTCCCTCAGTGCCCCCAGTGCTGAGGCACATGGTGCCTTCACTCCTCTCCCTACCCATGTCAGGCTGTGCTGTGGACCTGCATTTATGAACTACAA
Organism: Anthoscopus minutus; assembly: GCA_013399455.1. Taxonomy (NCBI): domain Eukaryota; kingdom Metazoa; phylum Chordata; class Aves; order Passeriformes; family Paridae; genus Anthoscopus; species Anthoscopus minutus. Next base: position 303,606 of record VWYI01047189.1, read on the forward strand.
GTTTGGAGGAAGTTCAAGGCAGGGCTTAGATACCACAGGACTGATTTTGTGAGCACAGGTAAACCCCTGTGATGATGGGACAAATGTCACAAGAGAGCCAGGCCCCCTCTAGCTATTTGAATCCTCCTGGTCCCAGTGCCCACTGTCTCTGGTCCTGGTCCTTGGGAGTTCTTGTGTGAGTCCAGTTGTTCTGTGTTCAGGGAGGATGTGACCATGCCCAGCACCTGGCAACTCATCACAGTCTGTATCTGATAAGATTTTGAAGACTCATACACACTTAGCCACAGGCACTCAAGATCCTCACACACACACACTGCTGAGGCTGAAAAGGGGTAATTTTGCCTTTTCTCATGCAAATCAGCTAACCCCGTTGCAGGTGATAGAAGTGATGAAGCCTTTACATGCTGTAAGCCTGGTCCAGGGGGGCATTGAAACATGCTTCCCCTCCAAATCTCACCAGTGGTGCACAGAGCAGTTGCTTCACCAGACACAGAAATAAGAGCACTTCTGAGAAAACAAAAAATACAGCATTTTGTAAGGTCTGGGCATCTGGGAACTGAGGCAAGTGAGAGGCTGAATGGTGAACAAGGTCCCAGCTGAGCACAAAAGATACAGAGACACCTGTCCATATTCCCCACAGTTGCTGGGACCTTTGATGTTGGAACACAATCATGAAAACACTTTTCTCTCTGCTCTTCTATTCTGACTTGATTTTCTTTCAGGTTTAAAATATCCTGAAAGCAGCATAGACTATTTTCCTTGTCAGCAGTGTTGTGGAGGAGGAAACAGCTCTTGACTAGGTAGGAACCCATCCAGCACGTGTGGCCTTGCAACCTTGCAAGCTGTTTGGAGTGAAACTAATTAGTCATCAATGGTAAATAACAAAAGGATGACTGCTGCCAGGTAAATCATTAGTTACCTTGTTTGTTAAGTGGTATGAGGAAGGAGGGATCTGTCAGATGACTCAGCATTGATGAGGGGGGGAAAAAAAAAGTGTAGTCACAGTGAATATATGGATTTTCTAGGGCTGAGGATGATGTTGCCCAATGTAGATGTTGTCGGCAGTGTTGCCAAAAAAGCTCACTCTGAAATTTATCCAGCAACCAAAACAACCAAAAAGCACCTGCCTGTAGTAACAGAAGAGTTGTGATGTGCGTTAAAAAGGGTCTGAGGGATTGTTTCTACCAGCTCTGAGTAGGTGTAAATACCTGATTACTTCTAGGTCTTGCCACTTACTGGAAGTGATGTGATTTTTGTAGAAAAATAAGACCTCACATCAAAGACATGCTTAACATTGTTTTTGGCAAAATCACTATCTTAAAATGCATACACGAGGACAAAAATATTCTGGAAAAGTTTTCAATGAAACATTTTAGCTGACTCCATTTCCCCAGTTTCAGCAATGTTAAAATGTTTTAGTGACATACAGACGTCTTGTTTCAATTGTTTTGAAGCATTTTGCATTGCACTGCAATATTAATTGGAATATCCTCAATGTGTGTTATATTTTATTGTGCTGGGATTTATGCTGCACCTCTCTTTGTTATGTTTAGTTTTTACATTATCAAAGTGAACTGTTTCAGTTGTATCACACTAAACAGCTTTTACATTCTTTCTCCATCAAACATTTTTAAATTTTATGGGTTTTTGTTCAAATTTGCAAATGATAAATTGGAAGCAAATTTGTGTTTTTCCTGAAGGACAAAAATTCTAATACCCAGCCAAGTCTGCCTGTGTGTTTAGAAGGAAACTGTGTTTTCTTGGACATGAAATCAGCAACTTTGGAATCCCAGCTCCACCAACACCCTGGACATGACATTTACAGCTTAACTACATGAGAAAAATGACTGTAACAGGTGTCCATGATCACCCAGGGCACATTCACTCCATATGAAAGATGAATTCTTCTCTGCAGTAGCTCTCCGACTCATATCACTCACGCTAAACACGAGGTTTCACCCTGTGTGAAATGCCAGTTGAGATCAGATGAATCTTCCCTCATGCTGACTTCCAGAGAGGCCCAAGGTGAGCACCCAGCTGAAGATATCCAGCATTCCTGTGGTTAATCCCCCTGCTAGTGCCTGGTGCAGTGAATTTTGGCCCAGCCTCAGAACAGCTCACACCCATGGACAAAGGTTTTGGCTACACTGATGCCCCCGTGTCTGCAGGGTGGCAGCCTCTGTTGGGCAAAGAGGGGCTGCAGACTGGACCCCAGACAGCAATGAGGGCTTAAAGCAAAGCACCACTTCCATCCATTGGTCTGGACATGGTTTCAAGCTCTACAAGTGGCGTAGAGTTTTATATTTCCACCAAAATTTAACTCCCCAGACACCTTCCTACACATAAAAATCCCTCAATCTACCAGTCCATCCTATTTGCCAGCTGTAAAATGAGCATTATGCTAAAGCTTCTTTTCTCAGATTGGTGTATCCAGGTATAGCAGGAACATCTCTTTCCTTGTGCGAGTTCAGGGATGAGTGCAGAGGAACTTTGAACTTGTTCAGACCTCATTACCACACAGTATCACCCATGTATCACAGTTGTTGTCCTTTGAGTTTCCTGCATCATGGAAACATTTTCTTCCTGAGTGGTCAAACACAGAACCACTGAAATCTTTAAAACATCTCCATGGCAAAAACGATTGCTTTTTCCCTACCGCTTTACCCAGAGCATCCAGTTTGTAGATCTGCACTGGTGGCATCAAGCCACTCAGGGCTTTAGGACAGCACTGGGCACACCTCGTGAAGACTCATCCCATTGGCACCTAGGGCAAATCCCCACCTGACCTGCTGGGAACAAGGTGATGAGCAAGAGAATGTCCCATCCCTCCTGTAACTGGCTGGGGAGCAGAGGGTGAGTGGTCAGGACACAGAGGGACAACCAGCACCACAGCAGGTGTTTTCCCCATCCTGTCTGATCTGAGCAGCAACCCCATCTGCTTCTCTGGAAATGGTGAAAAGAGGAAGAGCTGTCAAAGACAGACAACACAGGAGTTTCAGTTGTGCATTTTAGTTCGCCTCAAAGACCTTGCTGCTTTGTTTTTGCAGTGCCTTTGTTTTATTTTCCTTCACGTGCAAGTGTTCTGAAGCACCTTCTCATCTGGGGGACCCCTCAGGAGATCTGCAGACCCAGCTGTCTACTCCCTCCTTCCCTCCACATCCAGGATGGGTTTAAAACCACTTTATTGAGACAAGAAGTGTGATGGGCTATTTGCACTCCCTTTTCTAGCAGTCCACCTTGCTATAAAATGGTCAAACCTTGGCCAAGGCTGGGAGACAAACCACAAACCTCTTCTACACCTTCTGGCTTGTTTTCAAAGACTGTGCAATTCTCTGCACACTTTTTTTTTTCTCCCCAGCTTCTTGGGCTTGTTAAATAACAAAACAAAAGATAAAAGCTCAAATAAAGTTGCAGCTGCTCGGCACCAGCCCAGCTCTTTATCACCAAAGGGGCATGCAGGCAGAGAGGGGCAGCATGTGGGTTCTCTCCTGTGACTCAGCAAGGGAAGAAAAGCATCAGAAGGGGCTGATTTTGAATCTATGAATGAAATAAAAGATTGTTTGACACCTTGTGTTCCTTGTCTTTCAAAGTGATCTGGGCAGCTACCCCCCTTCCCAGCCTTCCAATTCAGCAAAGAGCTCTCAAATGTGAGGAGTTTTCTGCTGCTTGCAGTAGTATCTGCTCCATTTCTGGGATTTCTTCTCTTCTTAGCTGCTACAGAAGGGCACTGGAGCTTCTGCTCCAGGTCACATCAAAGGCACAAAAGCCAATTAAATAGTATTTCCTGATGGTCACCAGGCTCCCTCCCTTCCACCTGTTGGGCACTGGATGAGGCTTGAGCTGCACCAACAACTCCATAGGGGTTTTGCTTCCCCCAGGCAAAAGGTGCACATGGTTTTCATGCAGAAATTGGGGTATGAACATGCTTGGACACACTGCAGCTCTCTGCCTTGGGCCTGAATCCCTTGGCAGCCGGGTCCGCAGGTTAAAAGAAACAAGGAAGCCACACAAAGGCAACAGACTATCAAGAGCTGTGGTTGCATGACATAGCAGCACATTTAAGCAGGGTTTTTGCCTGTCTTAACCCAAGCCTGTCTTAACCCAAGCCCAAATGCTGAGTATGCAGATCAAAAAGGCCCAGCAAAAAGCACTTTTGGGTTGACCAGAGCCACAGCATCACAACATAAAGCAAGACAAAGAGCAGATTTCTTCCTCCCTTGTTACACCAGATCAGAGGTAGACAACAGTGAAATTAATCCTGAGGGACCTGGGATGGGGATAGCTCTTTGGGCAAAACTTCCACAGCAGCCAGTCTGGCCAAGCAAAAAAAAATGAGAAATTTATTACCAAACTTCATCCAACACCATCCCATGCCCCAGTGTTTAGCAGATGTTTGACTTTGAGTGCTCTTTTGAATTTCCAGCCCTCAATCCTCCCCCAGATTTCCAGATTTTTCAAACAGCCTAAGAGACATTAACTTTTACTTTAGCAGCTTAATTATCAGTGGAGGAATTTATGTGGACAACCTATGAAGAATTTACCTCTCCTTTCTGAAGGATGAGCTATGTCCAACTTCACTCCAAACAAACCTATCTCTTAAAGCACCAGTCTCTGTAGGGACACTAATCTTGAAATAAAAATGGCTGAATTTCATCAAAGATTGACTTTCACCAGTAGGATGAAACTCGGTTATTCAGACAATGTGCAACACTTGCACTGGTGAGACAAACAGTCCAAAACCCAAATGTCTTTATTTTTGTGCAGAATTTACATACAGAAACGTCTCCAGAGCATTTACTGTGTGACTTAGAGAAAACAGCTTCATTTGGGGCTTCTATTTCCTCTTCTATAAAGCGAGGGGGATGCTATTTATGCATTTTTCGGTTTAAATAGCATAGAGCAGGTGCATCAAGTCCACATGTGCTGCAGTCCTGGGATTTACTCAGCATCAGTGGGAAGGGAATCAATAACATTGGAAGGGACATGAAGCTCTCCATCACTTTGGATGGCTGTAGACACAGAGGTTTGTCATTTAAACTGTATTAATAGGCCATAGAAAAAACCAGCCACCCACCTATACTGCCTTATTTTCATTATCTTAGGAAAAAATTAATCAGGGCTATTTAATACATGCTGCTCACCCTCATATTTACTATGTGGGAGATTTACACATGATTAAAATCCTCACATTAGTCCATTAGCCCTGAATCTCAACATACCACTATTTTTTAACCTCTAGAGCCCCAACCACAGCAGTGCCTTATTGGGGTGTCTGCCACCCCCATGGCAAAAGCTAAATAATTAATGGTGAGTGTGGAGTTCAAAGCAGGCTGGGTTTTACATCCCTGTTGCTGTGAGCAGAGAGGCAGTTTCAGAGGGGAAAACTAAAGTATCACAGCACAAACTAAGGGGAAACCACCTTCCCTGGCTATCAGAAAACCAAAACCAAACAAGGGTTAACTGGGCAGAGCCAGCACTGACTGTAAGTGGGAGGCTTGGGCTTTATTTTATTGTTGTCATTAATTTCCTTCCTTTTACTTTCAGTAGAGGAGCACAGAGTTATTTACATTAGACTCAACTGTGCCCCACTGAGATATATATACCAGAGGAAACTTCAGGAGTAATAGAAAAAAGCAGCTGAAGGGATGTGGATGATTTCTGGTGCTAACACCAAGCCTTGTGCTGTTTTTTCACTTTGAAGCACACTGTGGCAATGCCAGTTCCCCAGTTCCTCCCTGGTCCATCTGTAAGGTGTCAGAAGGAGGGATGAGCCACTCTCACATGATGGGACATGAGAGGCCAGTGATATGCCTGATTATTTTCTTTAATCATACCTGTATTGCAGAAATAAATAAGAGACACTTGGTTGGAGCTGTAGGTTCCAGAGTTAATGAATTGGAGCAGATCATGCCCCTTGCTGCACACCTCTGCTCAGAAGAAGGCTCTGTGCCCATTTCCATGTTTGCATATTGGAGGGTGGGTTCCTTTCCCTCAGAGCAGGGGGATGGAAGCAGCAAAGCCTGTGTGACTCTGCCTGAACCACTCCCTTTCTTTATACATTTCCTTTCTTCCCCCTATTTGCTGTCTCGGCTAATTAGATTATTAAAACACGTGCCTTTTGTGCAGCTCCGGGGACGGTGGGGACCTGACCTCACCAGTGGCTCCACACACACAAATGCTCACTCAAAGGAAGGGACAAGTTCCCCACAGCCACCTCCACCCTGTTCCCCCCTCTGCTCCCTGGGACCTTGTTTATCTTAACGTCAGCTGAGTTTCCCAGGGAAACCCATCACAAGGCATTTGCCAGACGATCCCTTTGTGCAGCTGAGCTGAATTCCCTGCGAGGCGCTTTTTGCCAAAATCACAGGAAATTCACCAGGGCCTTTGGCTCCTTTCCCAAGGCTGCTCCTCCAGGGCATCCCTGCGTGGCCTTGATGGACACAGGCTCGTGGAAAAGCTGGGAGTCTCAGCAGGAACTAAAGCATTTCACACTCCTGGCACATCCAAAAGTCCACGCCTCATTGCTGCACAACTTCCACCCAGGTTTCTGCACAGCCAGCCAGAGGATTTATTTATGGGCTGGGATGCTCAGCAGTGAAATGTTCACTCATGTTCGAGCTCTTGGCATCAGGGGTCATAATTACCCTTCCAAGTTAACACCCATTGAGATGAATGGGAGCACACCCTTTTCTGAGGGTGTTATTGTTGCAGTCTGCCTGGCTGTGGACTCAAAGGCAAGAGTTTACCTTGGTTTGCAACCAGAAAGGCTGGAAAGTGCCTTTCCCTCTCTCTTGCTCTTTTTTTTAAATAGGAAAAGAGAAAGTTTGCTTCTGCAGATTTGTGGGATGGGGGAACATGGGGGAATGGTGAAGCCACATAATTTGGGTCTGGTAGTGCTGAGCACCTATGAAGTTGCCTGGCTTTGGAGAGCAGGAAAGGGCTGGAGTGCTCTGGGAGCCGAGCTACCGGGTTCCTGTCAACAGCAAGGGAAAGCTGCTGCGTTATCTTTTCCTCATATCTGAGAAAATGAGATGGAGCTGCTCAACCCCCAAAAGTGCTGGTGTTTCCCACACTTGGCTGCTGCAGGCACACCCTGGGGCACAGCCACTGTGCCAGCAGTGCCGCTACCGTGTCCATCTGAGAGACGGAGCTGGGCTAAGCCTGAGGCTGTGGTGTGGTTTGGACATCCCTCCAAAGGTACCTCCCCGCCCCTCTCTCCAAAAGCCTCTGTCAGGTGCAAACCATAAGTGATGAAAAAGGGATGAACCCTGGCCTGGAATGAAACACTTCCAGCCTATGGCTGCTTCAGACATCAGGTGTTGTTCTGGGTACAGCAGAGGAGCTGCCAACCCCAAGGTGGAGGAGATGCTTGCCCCACCTGCCTGCCAGAAGTGGCTCTCCCCCAAGCTGAAGGAGCTGGCTGGGGAGGCAGAATGTCTGCTCTTTAATCCCCAATTCCCATCCTGGCATACTTCACCCATTTCAGCACCCGTTACCATTCCCTGGGAATCCACAATCAGAGCAGCTAAAACCAGCTGGGATCACAAACTGGTGCCTGGAGGCCACGTTTGCAGGAGGAGATGTTTACTGAGCAGCCCAGAGGGACTCTACTGAGTGTTTTGTGTCAGGATAACAAACTCACCTCAGGGGCTTGTGTGTACTTGAAAGGGTTCAGGTGGGAGTAGCAGCAAAACACCTGTCCCCCAGGGAAGATGGAGACTTTGCCATCAGAGGAGAGCTTTGGTGTGGAGAGTCAGAGCAGCTCCTAAAATAAAATAAACTATCTGGCACAAAGATTTCCTCTCCTGATTAACCACTGTTATACATTTATCAGGGGGACTAAGGGCCTGTAGTGCTGCCCACCCTGCTACAGCATGATTAGCATAGATGTAACCCAGGAAACATAACAAAAAGCAAGCAGAAATACCTTTACCACTCCACCGTACCCCCTTGCAGCTGCTTTCCCTCTAAGGTGCAAATGAGAGTTGCAAACGTCCATGTGCCAAGGGTTATTTGCAGGAAAAATTATGCTGGCTAGGGGATTAAGGGTGTTTTCATACACACTTTTCAGTGTAGTAAAACAAGGCTGAGACACAGGCTGCCTGGCATGCAGCAGGAGCAGCCCTAAGGCCTCAGGTGCTTGGGATTTACATCCCCTTGGAGCTTCCCTGTATTTGTTTGTGCAGCCAAGGCCCCATGGGGATAATGGTAGGATTCTCTGTGTGTGTGTGATGCAGACACACACCTCTATGCACAAATACAGCCATAGCTGGACAGACAACCCCAGGGCAAATCATTTCCTATAACCTCTTCCTTCAGCTCCCAAAGGTGTCAGAGCCTGGGTGGTGAAGGGATCCTGGGTACTCCATAGGTTTGTAGCGCCTGTTTCTGGGGATCATGCTCCTCCGGACCCCTCTGCTCCAACCACCTGGCCACATCCAAGGGACCTACCCTGCAAAAAATCACACCTCAAGCACAGCTGCCAGCACATGCAGGTCCAGTTAGTTCAAAATCAGGAGGCAGGTCCCCAGATTCCCGAGGTGGGAAAGAAAATCATCTACCGTGGTCACATTTGCTTTTCTAATGGTTACCCTTAATCAAAAAGGCTTCAAACACACTGAAAATAAATTCCAGTTAATAAAGTCCTGTAAGGCTGCAGACTTTGAAGAGGTTTGGTTTTAAGAAAAAAACATTGGCAAAGGACAGGATTGTCCAAGGAGCTGGAAAAATCTGGGCGTCATTTCTGCAGAAATGAAACTGCTCCCGCACCGGGTGCAGCCTGTAAACACCTGAGTGGCCCCAAGAGGAAGGGAGTTAAGTGAAATCACATGATCTTCTACAAAAACTTCAGGAATCAGATGTGAACTGGTTCTGTGAGCTGAGGATAATGCAGACACGTAATAAATAAGGGAAGAGAAGCCTGGTTGCACAGAAATCCACTCCCAAGTAAATCCTTATCTAAACATGCTGCTCAGAATCACTCAGCCTGTCCTGCTGTGACTGTGCTCCCCTTTACTTTTCAGAGCAGCAACAGGTACAATATCATTAAAACACTCTTCCCACCCAGTTACACCAAATAAAGGGGTTTTGCCAGCCTGACAAATTTGTATGCTTGCAACCAAAGATGCAAATCACAGTCAGCCTGGCAAATCCCTGCATGGCAGCTCTTAGTTTTGCACAGTGATGACTTTGCTGTGCGCTGTTTATTTTTCCTGGTTCAGCTGGGAGTCAGGCACTTTATGTAAAAGCAAAAGGTGATGCTTTGCTCAAAAATAAGGTGTTGCTTGAGTGATCATGGGCTGCTTTACAGACAGCCTGGAAACAAGAACCCAAGAACAACTGGTGCAGATATCCATGTGCAAAACCACATTAGAATCATAGAATCATAAAATGGCTTGGGCTGGAAGGGACCTTAAAGATCATCTTGTTCCACTCTCCTGCCATGGACAGGAACACCTTCCACTATTCCAAGTTGCTCAGAGCCCTATCCAGCCTTGCCTTGAACATTTTTGGGAATGCAGCAGCCACAGCTTCTCAGGGCAATCTGTTTCAGTGCCTCACAACCCTCACAGGAAAAAAATTTCCTCTTATCATTTAATCAAAATCTTCCCTTATCCTCTATCAGCCCATGCAGAAATTACTGTGAACATGTGCTGATGAGAACTGTGTGAGCATCACCCTTCGAGCTGTTGCAACAAGCTATGTGTCTTTTGTTTTCAGAGCACACTGACTGCAAAATGCCCAGAGCAGAGTAATTCAGCCCATGAGCACGCAGACCAGCTCAACACCAATAGCTTTTCCTCCTTTTCCCAGTTCCTTGACCAGTTTCCAATCCCACGAGCTGCCATGGAGTCATCCCAGGGATGCCTTCACTGAGCTGCAGTGATGGAGCAAAGTGCAGGGGCTGCAAAGCCTCGGTGAATCCCAGCTGCTGGCTCAGCGCTGGTGGGCCAGGGCTGAGCAGGGTGCATGGGTGAGTCAGGTTAGCTGATGGGAAAAGTCACCGTGGTTTCATGGTTGGAGCCCAGGCCAGCACAGCAGAAGAGCTGAGAGCTCTTGCTCCATCTGTCACCAGCTTCCTCTGCAAGCCGGAGTGTTTATTCACACACCCGAGACTTGGAAAAGAGCTCGGAAAGCTGTTTTCTTTCCAGCCCAGCTGACTGTGCCTTGGATTAAAATGATACCAGCAAGAGAGAGCGGAGAAGCCTCCCTCTCCATGCCCACATAACAGAGACGAGCTGTGCTCTGCTAATATTTTCAGGCAGTAGATTTGGTCAGACTCTAATGATCACCTTCCTTGCTTCACAGGACTTCCTCCTCGTGTGCATCTGCAGGGCTCGTATCCTTGGCTGTCAGCTGTGTAAATTTGCTGAAAAGCAGAACTGCACAAATGACTGATTTGGGGTTATTTTGCTGGGGTTATTTGGGGTGAGGGGTGGCCAGGCCGGAAAAAATCCATGTATTTGCCATGGGGTAACCAGAAACTGCATTTTAATGAAATAATTGTGTTTTGGGCCAAGCAAGCACTTTGTCTGACCACAGTGATCTCTTAAGTATTTTTATAAATTATTCAGATAATTTGTTAATGTGAGGGAAGATTCAAAGAGAAGTGAAATATTTCTGCTAAAAAAATAACATATTTTATTTTTTTTCACTTGGGAACAATTTCCTGAAATTGCTTTCAGTCAGTGAAACATTGCAGTCAAACCCATCTGCATATTTTCGAAGAGAAAAAATTGCTTTCTTCCACCTTTCATTTTCCCTGGCTGTTAACTTTATCCTCATCCATTTCATCCCCTTTACTTGCTTCCTCCTTTTCTCCCGTAACAAATGTGAATTTCCTGTCTTTTTTTTTTTTCACCCTGCCTACCCCGTTATCTGATCTGCGCTCTCTCAGTCCTGACCTCTCCTTCCTCCAGCTGACCTCCTGATATCCATTTATCTCCTACTCCCCAAACCCACCTTTTCCCGTTTTCTTTCCCATAACCACGGATTGTGGAGCAGCCCCAGGGAGGGGTCTGCTCGTTGTTACAGGAACAAGAGAGGGAAAGAGGAATAAATTCAAACCCAAGCTGTACAGGGCTGAGAACAGAGCCCTGTGGCAATATTCCCTGGGCAGCACTTACACTCCGATAACCTGAACAAAAACTCTGAATCCCACATCCTTCGATTGTAGGTGTGAAGTCAGCATTGTTCAGCCTTAATCCCCAAGGATGTGGATTTAAATGAACGAGGTCCCTTCGTGACACTCATTAGCTTTGCTCAGTGTTAGGTGCTGTGAATGGGGCACAGGGACTCTGCCCTCCAGGTTGCTCTCTGCCCTGGTGAGATCCGATAAAGCCTTTCCAGGCTTCCCAGCTGCCTGGGAATGTTGCTTCCCAACATCTGAAGGTGGCTGGGAGCCAGCGCGGGGCTGGGGGAAGACGTGGCGCTCCTGGGGCCGCCATCTGATCACGTACGGTGAGCAGGGATCGCTAATGAAAGCCAGGGCTCCTCGGAGGGCAACTCTGCAAGCCAGCAGGACACAAGGAAGAGAGCTAAATATTCCCTTCCCCCCTCCACGGCTCCTTTGTTCACAGCTTGCTGTCTCCCTCCTGCCATAAAACAGCCAAGCAGTGGGACATGTGAGCTCTTCTCCCTGGGATCCAGTGGCAGGACACATGGGAATGGTTCAAAGCTATGCCTGGGAGGTTTGGACAGCACATTAGGAAGCATTTATTTACTGAAAGTGTGGCCAAACACTGGAGCAGGCTTCCTGAAGGGGTGGTGCATGCCCCAGGCCTATCAGTATTTGAGAGGCATTTGGACAAGGCTTTAAATTTGATCAGTCCCAAATTGGTCGGGCAGTTGGATCAGATGATCATTCAAGGTCCCTTCCAAATGAGTCTTCTCTTCTCTTCTCTTCTCTTCTCTTCTCTTCTCTTCTCTTCTCTTCTCTTCTCTTCTCTTCTCTTCTCTTCTCTTCTCTTCTCTTCTCTTCTCTTCTCTTCTCTTCTCTTCTCTTCTCTTCTCTTCTCTTCCTCTACAGAGGGCAGGTAGAGATTTGAACACTCACCCTCAGCAATCATATTGGACAGGATTAAATCTTCAAAGGTGCAGTTCCTACTCTGGCGTTTCCCAATCCAAATTCCTGTTAAACCCAAAAATACCCCGAGCCCTCTTGGCTGCTCAATGAGCACAGCTCCTGACCCTCCTGGAGCTGCAGGCAGAACCTGAGAGCCCGCAGCTGCTTTAACCCACTGTCCTGGACCTTCCCAGTGGAGTTGCCCTAAACTGGGAGCGCCAGCCCTGCAAACATGCAGCAGCACGTGGGGTTTTTGTGGTGTGGGGAATTTTGTAATCTTGGGGTTCCCCGAGGCATGGGACATCTCCAGGGTGGGGAGGTGGCAGGGTCGTGTGTGCCACCACCCTCCCAGGCAGAAAAGTTCTGGTAAAACACTGTGACACCAGAGAGGAACCAACAGGTGGCCCGAGGGAAATGGTGGTCGCTGAGAAGAGTTTCGGTTTTGTCTAAATTTTCTGTGGAAAAATTCCCCCTTTTCAGAGAAAAGCTGCGTGCCCATTTGTTATGGGGAAATACAACTGTGTACACATACACAAACTATTATACAAAATATAAACAGTTTTCTGTGTATATATGCACATCCATATATGTACACATCTCTATGGACATATTTTGATTTGATTCAGTCTTTTCTCCAGTAACAAGTTTTTCCAAGTTATAGTGAGTTTATTTGCAGGAAAAGGATGAATTTAAAATGCCTGTAATGATAACCCAGTCTTGACAAGAAATTGATTTTAAAAGAAAAGCTTCAGCCAGTGCTGCTGATCAGCATTGATAAACCATCCTCAGAGGAATGTTCACTGTTCACAGGGATGGGGTGCCAGGAACACTTGCTGGGGGACCAGAGGCTTTGCTGCTCCCAGTTATCAAAAGGGAATAAATGGGCCAGAAAAAGGAATTTATTTGGAATAAATGTGTCTGTACTTGAGGTCTTACTTATGGTAGGGAAGCTCTGCTTTTCTATCTCCCTCTAAATCATCACCTGGCACAGCTCCAGTGAGAGCTCCACTGAACCACCCATTGACACGTGACTCAAGTGTGTCCTGGCCTGACCTCGTCGTTTTTGTAGGCTGCATTTCTCCTGGTTTTCTGGAGCTCCCCAGATTCTGCCTGGATGGGTTTCCTGCTGCTGTGCCCCAGAAATGTGGCTCTGTGGTGCAGATGTGCTGGTCAGCCCTTGTGGACACTGTGAGTTTGTTGCTCCTCTCTCCTGAGGTCATCCTGCTGCAGGGTTTTTCTGAGTGCATGTACTTTTCAGGAGCTCAAACCACAGTCATTCTTCACTGTGGCATAAGGAATAAACAGCTGGAGAGGCAAAACAACACAAGATCAGCAGCACTTCCCTGCCTGAGCTGGGTTTTTCCTTACACTCTGCTGACTTCATTAATATACTCCCCAAAATGTCCTCTATCTTTCTACCCCTACACCAGGTTTCTCTTCTAAACCCCTCACTGCTCCCACCTCCTCTAAGGAAGCTTTACTTTTCACTATGCAGGTTCTTCAATTCAAAGGATGCCTGTGTTACACAAAAAAGTCCTGCCTCTTTGTTCTTCCTTCTACACAAGTTTCCTTTTAAGTGGCTGGAGAGACCTTGATTTCTCTAAGTGCCAGAACCCTTTGTCAGGCTGGCTCTCTGATCAGGCTCCTCAGTGGAGCTAAATCCCTTGCCAAGATTTCCCACATTTAGCCAACAGCCCCTTTGAGCTGAGTCTTGAAAAACTGGCTTGTCCTCAGCAGCAGCTCCCTCTTTGTCCAACTGGGCTCCATTTGAATGTGTAATCATCAAAGTTAAATGAGGCTCTTTTGTGAGCCTTATACCAGGTGGAAGAATTTTTATATATTTTTTTTTTCCTCTTATGGTTTTTGGCTCAAAAATCTGTAGGCAAGAAGAGAGCAAAGAGCTCCATATCCAAAGCAGAGTTTGCTGCTTGACACCTGCCTAAAATTCTGCAGGAGAAATGCACCAAAAATTCAGACCAGGTGCAAGGAAAGACAGGGAGGATGGGTCAGCACCTACCACCTGGAAGTTTTTGGGGGCTTGAGCAGGATATAGAGAGACAGCAACAAACTATTGAACTGGGGTTGAGAAAGTTCTTGGCTTGTTTGGACTTAAGAGTTCCCAGCTATATCTTGTAAGAGGTAATTGAAGGAGCTGAGATTGTTTAGCCTGGAGAAAAGGAGGCTCAAGAGAGACATTATTGTTCTCTACAACTAAAAGGAGGTTGTGGAGAGGTGGGAGTCAGTCCCTCCCCCTAGATAGCCAGAGGAAATGGCCTCAAGTTGTGGCAGGTGTGGTTTAGATTGATATTAGGAGAAATTTATTTACTGAAAGGGTTGTCAGGCACTGGAAAAGGCTGCCCACGGCAGTGGTGGAGTCATTGTCCCTGGAGGTGTTCAAAAGACATGGATGTGGCACTTGTGGACATGGTTTAGTGGTGAACATGGTGGTGCTGGGTCAACAGTTGGACTCAATGATCCTGCAGGTATTTTCCAACCTTAATCCTATGATTCATCTTTTCACACTTTGCCTCCAGCCCAGCTCTCAGCTACTTCATTTATGCCCTGTTTCTGACCCTGCCAGGAGCAGAAGAGTCTTAATTATGAGTCCATCACCAGAGAGAAGGAGCTTTTCAACTCATTGTTTATCTACCTCGGAATAAACTCAACCAACTCTCTCAAAAATGTGAAAAAAAAAGTCACTTTAATGAAACACTTCCTGCCTTTTCAGCTAGCTGGTGCCTCTGGTATGTCTGCTCTAATAATTAGATCACAATTTAATCATGAATTCTCTGTTGCTTCAGGGTTGACCTCTGCAGGTGCAGCAGATTTCTCCAGTTGAGCCTCTAGCCCAAGAATCAGGAAGGGGGGTGGAGACTGATAGCTGTGCTATGAAGATAAGTTATTTTTTCAGAAAAGGTGAGTTCTGGGCTGACACGTGGTATTAATATGCATTTCATCTGGGAGGGTGACTTCTCTGAAGAGTTTCTAAATTTTTTTTTCCATCTCCAGCCTCTCTGGCCCTCATCAGCCCCTAAAGTGAAGTTCACAGCTCTCCAGTGGCCTCCTGAATGGACTCACTTCTCACCATGGTCCCAGAGGAGTGGTAGAGAATGCAGAAAGGGCTCAGGCTGAGGTGGATCTCAAGTAGTTGAGCTGTCAGCAGGTGCTCAGTGCCTGGGGCTGCAGAAAGCACAGGCTGGCTGTGGCACTTTGGGAACATCAGGACCCAAAAGGGCACTCAGGCTTTAACTCAGCTCACTGTCCTGAAGACTGAGGCAGAGTGGGAGAAAAATTAACCAGAAGTGAAGCAGGAAAGCCACAACACAACATGCTAAATTCTTGGAAATCAGGCCTTAAAAGCAGGAATTATTTCTTTTTTTCTTTTTTTTCCTCTTTTTTTTTGTGAGAATTGAGAAGAAAATGAAACCAGGTCCTGTTTCAGCAAAAGGTTTGGGATGGTTTGATGGCAGAGAAATGTTGTCTTCAGCAGACCAGCAGCAGCCTGGGGCTGTGGTGTAACAAAGCCTATCCAAGTATGTCTGGAGGGGAAAAAAAAAAGGAAAAAAAGAGATAATCTGGCTGAATTCATATAGCTTGTTTACATCTGCCTGGTGAAAAATGCCGTGACAGATCATTCTGCTGGCAGGAATGGCTGTGGAGGCCAACTCCTCCACCTACAAATTCAGCTGCCTCCAGGTGCTCAGTTTCCAGGAATGAGGCACTCAGGCTGTCCCCTGGGTAGGACCAGAAGCCATTTTCGTGCTCCTGCTGAGGACACCCTGAGTGGGGTTGATGTGTGACACTTGCCCAGAACATGGGTGTGAATCAGAGACTGCTGCTTCCCACACATCCATCCTCTGTGTCACCTCACTGTGGCCAAACTTTTGTCACTCTTCCTGCTTTCTTTATCACACTGCTCTGCCCAGGCTTCCCAGCTAGTTGAGGAATCCCCAGGCAATGAGACATAAAGCAGGGTCCACATCCAAAACTGTCACACAGCCATAAATACAGCTGGCAGGAGACTCAGACCCAGGGATTGTCTTGGTGCTCTCTGTCTGACCTGAGATGGCAGCTTGACCCCGCAATAGCTCTTTCCATGTTCTCCAGCTGAATGGAGGCTCATCTGAATTCAACAAACCCTCTTTGTGAGCCTTATGCCAGGCATGAGGGTGATCCTATCCTTCTTTGGGGGGGAGTGGAGACAGGAATCAGAAAAAGAAAACAGCCTCAGAGGCAAAACTGTTTTCTCTGTGAGACCAATATTGCAATACTGTCAGTGCCGCCAGTAGAACAAATTATAATCTTATTCCCACAGGGAGAGTGGAAGCTATTGATTAGGGTCACCATGCCACTGTCTCCCATGCTCCACAGATCACTCCCAGTCACATCAGATCAATTTAAAAAGACCTCTGTGCAGCTTTTGGAGGTGTCGGGATGAAAAACCTGGATGCTATTTTTATCTGATTATCGTCCAAACAAAGTCAACGTGACAGGCTTCAGAATTAAAGAGGGCTTTAAAACCAGTTTGGCTGCTTTATTGCCACCACCTGAGTGAATGAAGCACCTGGATGGAGAAGGCAGGTCCCAACAGACCAGGGGCAGAGTTTTGGCAGCGATATTGAGGGCATCTCTCAGCAGTGGGGTGGTTAAAACTCACAGGCCTTTCCAGAGAAAGTGTTTTAATTGCTGAACACCAGTTAGCAGCGCCTGCTTCGATGGATGCACTGATGTCTCTACTTTCTCTCAGTGCTGCTATTTCCAGCTTTCAGGCAAACAGCACTTCTCATTTAGCTAATTACTCTGAGAGAGCAGCAGGGTTTCTAGGCCTGCAGATTTCACAGTGTTTCTATTAATATCCCCCAGGGCTTCCAGGTTTGTGCTTCTTTGGGATAACGCTGATCTCTCTTTGCCAGGACCACTCAGGTCTTGTGCATCCACTCACTCCCAACCACTTAACATGGCAGCTAGCTAATAATTTCCCTTATCACACAGCCCTCCTGATAAAGCTGCTCTGCAAGAGTGATGAGGGCTGGTGCCTGGTTCCCCCAGACCTGCCCCTGGCTCCAGTGGAGGCTCCTGGGAGGAGAGGAGCAGATGCCTTGGGCTGGAGCTGTGTGTGGCTTGGTGCTGTCTCATCCCTTGCTGTGATTCTTATTGCTGTTCCAAAAAAACCCACTGCCTTGAGCTAAATACCACAGCTTTAGAGGGCTTGAGGAGGTGCCTAAAACCAGCTTCCTGCCTGGCAGCCTCCCGTGTGGGTGCCTAGGGAAAAGCAGGGACAAGAAACACTTCCTTTTGCCCCCAGAGTGGAGGGATGTGAGCACTGACATAGGAGAGCCCAAGAGAGAACATTTTAGTAACCAAAGGCAGCTCTAAACCCCCTCATGCATTTACAGCCCCCTCCTGCCTGCCCGCAGCCGTGGCTGCAGTGAGGATTCAGATGGGCCACATTCATTCTGGTTTAAAAAGCTCATCTGGCTTTGCCTTAAATTTATGGGGATCACAATGAATCAAAGAGCGCACGGCTGGGAGTTTAAGAAGTGTTTTGTTCTTCTGAATTACATGAATCCTAAAAGATCTCTGGCATCAAAAGCACCCATTAACCCCAGCAACTTTGTTATTGTCATAAGGGACTTGTTTTTACTCTCTGTTGCACTTCCCAAAGCTTAAAGTCAACAGAGACAAGTCTGTTGACTCCACTGCACTTTATTAGCCTGATAGCAGAACCTGTGACCATTCTCTTTGGAGTGATTACAGAAAACTTGACATAGAGGGAGAAAACTAAGAACAAGACAGGCACAAGTAAGTATATGTAAAAATGTGAAAAAAATCTGCATCAGTCCATGAATCCCCTCAGTAGTCCTTGTGCTCTTGCAGTCACAGTTTCTTTTTTGTAAGGAAGTTGCCTTTCCCACTTTCTTGAATGTTTACAGGAATAACTCACTAGTGAGAGCTGGGGAAGCAAGATAGCAAAAAAGTACTGTGCTATCCCACACAAACAGAGAAAGGAAAAAGCAATAGTTATAATCCCCTAATTACAGCCACAGTCACTGGCTGCCCAACATCTTTAAACCAGCGGCAATCCTGAAACTCAGATCAGGACTTCATTGTTCTTCCTGAAAAAAAAATTCAAAAAAAAAAAATCCAACATTGTGTTAGTGTAAAGTAAAGAGTTGCAAGCAATAAAAGGCTGTTTTGGGGATGGCTGGCATGGAGGTTACAGGCGACAGCTGGTGGGTGTCTGATGGGGCTGCCCTTTCTAGCTGCCATCTGGACTTTGCATAGGACAGGCGGGAATAAGCTACTTATACCTTAATAAGGAAAAAGCCTGTAAAAATGGAATGGGGGGTGGTGGTTTGGCTGTGAGATCACTCTGTAAATAAACAGCAACGCGAGCTTGGACTTTGCTGCTCTGCCCAAAGGCAGAGACAGCAGCTGGAGACTGAAAGCACCTAGAAGTGGTAGGGATATATAAACACTCTGTCCCTGATGCATTAGTGTGTGTGAAATCTGTTTAACTAATTAATTTGGTTGTTATTATCTCTGTTTAATCACAGCAAGGACAGGAACACCGATGCACTGACGGGGCTGATCCTTCCACCCAGACAAACAAAAAGCAGAACTGCTGCAGTCCATTGGAAATGGGTGGATGGTGCCAGGGTTGCAAAGTTAGAAAAAGTGATGCAGGAGAGAAACACAGGACCAACATGCACTTGACAGGTGTGTGGACTGCTGTCAGCACACAGAGATCCCTATTTACTCTCACTTTGGGAGGAGAGTTGCATTAGCATGGACCCAATTTACTCTCTTTACTTCAAAAAGAGTGATTTTACTGGGCCTGGCATTTCCCCACAGCCACTTGGCACTGCACAAGTGATGTAAATTAGACATAAATAGAGAGTAAACTCACTTAAATACCAATTTCCCTGCAGGAGGGGCCAAAATATCTATAAGAGCTGTTGACTCCAACCCTTGGTTCACCTTGGCTCGAAGGTGACCAGGGTGAAATTATCACTGCAACAATGCTGAGAGCTGTCAGCCTAACATAAAAGGTTTTGGCTGATCAGCTCTGCCCGTTCTGCCTGCAGATGTTTTGCCTTGCCTCTCTGCCCCATCCAGCCCTGGGGACACCTGGTCCTGGCACTGGTGCTCAGACTGGTGGTGGGTTGGGTCCAGCCCCAGGCAGCTGAGCTGTGGGGGCAGTCGCATTCCTGACAGCAGAGATGGAAGCTGCCACAGCTCTTCCTGCCAAAGCTGGTCTGTCATAGCCTTAATTTGCTCCTCTTCATCCCAGATCTGTTCCCTTCCTCTCCCTGCAGCTGGCCAAGAGGAGGCAAAGCTTGTCACCCTGCTGTGTTGGCACAGCCCCTGCCTATGGCATCCCCTTCCCATGGGAATCCCCGGCTGAGGAATTGTAGGTGGTTTCCAGTTCTTGCCGTGGCCTCTCTGGGAGTCTGGATGCATGAGATGCTTCTCCTTTGACCTCCTTCATCTCATCCTATTCCAGCTGCTCTGGGGAGCAAAATGACATGGAAGGCTTTTTTCCCTGTTTTACACCAATGCAATGCTTTGTCTTCTCCAGTTTTAGCATTTTTGCCCCCAAAACCCTTTTCCATGCTAGCCTTCCTATGCTGCCCTGTTGCAATTAACTCTCAGCATCATTAAGGTGTGGAAAAAGCAACACCAGCAAAACTTTTGCTCCCTCCAGCAGTGCTCAAGCCACGTTTCAATCCCTGTCTCAACCAAGTCTCCTTCATGTCAGTATCCAATGTGACCCAGTATCCAAACACTCCGGGCCAGAACCCGAGCAGGGAGCAGATAACCAGCAACATCAGATGCTACTTAGACAGCATTTTGTTCTTGATTAAAGCAAAAACATGTGCTAAGAGCTGCTGAGGGAAAGTGCAGAGCATCTGATTTCCCTCTTTTGCTAACACACTCGGAGGAAGAGGTGACAAGTTCGTGGAAATGGCTGCAATTTGCAGTCATATGTAGTGCGTGCATGGATAGGAATTGGAAGGGAGGAGACAAACAAGCAATGTAGTGCACAGATCTCCTCTAGTGATGCTGGAGCTTATACAAACTGATTATCCCTTCATCAAAGAGCAACCCTATCCCTATCACTGTGCTTTTTCCCTCCTAACAGCTAGGTGGTTGGTGTTTCAGGTTTTGGTTTTTATTTAATTCTTTCTCTTCTCTTTAATTTTCCTGGGATAAAATGTACCTGTAGATCAAGGCAATTGCTTCTCCATGCTCTGACATGGTTTTGCCATGAGGTAAATTCATAGGTGTCAAGTAAGTTATGCCAATGTCACAGAAATACAAGTGTGTGGGAGGGCTGGTGGCTTCTGCTTGGTGGAGTTGCCAACGATTGTGCTAATTAGCAATTGGAAAGACTTATATTTTAGAGGTGTGGAGTGATCTAGGGAAGCAAGTTGAGGCTTGTCTAAAAACTGGTAAAGGCAGCTCTGCATGGACCAGCTGCAAAGGGACTTTGGGCTTATTGAGAGACCGCTGAAAATTTGTCTGGCTTAAGTTCAGGTGTATGCATCACTCAGCCCTGCCATGAGTGAACTGAGCTTGTAAGGGCTCTGACTGCACCTCCAGCTGCTACCTGACCTTTGGAGTTGGAAGCTGACAGAAACTGCTTTACATTGTGCTCTCCTTAAAGTTCTGGGCTCCTGCTGACCCCAATGGCTCGTGGCTGTCCCAGGGCTGGGCTGTCCATCCTTTAACCTTTTGTGGTTATTTACAGTGGTGAAAAGAAGAAGCAAATGACAGGTGAATTCAGCAGAGACAGAAAGAAGCTGAGATGGACCTTTGGGTGATGGGAAGGAAGTTTTTCACCCAGCTGCTGTGTCTGTGCCAGTGGTCAGTTGAAGTGAATAAGTTGTATGTCCCATGTGTGAGTTGGAGCTTTACCTGCAGCTGAGCTGCCTCATTCCTTCCTACACCTCAGACATAACCAAGAACTGTTTTGCCCTGCTGTAGCCCCAACAGCACCCCACAGGGGTCTCTAAGTTGGGAGCACTTTGGGGAACCTTCTCCTTTGTAAAGGCTGGAGATGACAGAAGGAGTTGCTTGTTCCCCTGAGCCACGGTGACATCACTCCCTGCAATGGCTGCATATCCAGAGGTGGAATGGCTGGGCTGTAGCAGCTCTGACTGCTTGACACCTAAATAAACCCATCCCAGGACCCATGGCACCACCAGCCCTGGAGAAGGTGTTTCTCTTTAGGAAGAGCAGCAAACCCAGGGTCCAGGAGCTCCAGCATGAGGGAAGCCTCTGCCCATGCACATTGTCTGATGTGCAGTGCCTGTGTTGGGGGAAAGTTGGGGACCAGCTGAAACGACAGTGCCTGAGGGAGCACAGTGCGTCATCCAGCACATCCCCAGCTGCCAGAGCCATGGGAAAGGCCCTTTTCCAGAGGACTAGCATGCTGATCTCAGCTCAGGGAGCTCTTCTGAGCTGAACAGGCTGGGGTCTGGACTCCAGAGCAAACCAGCAGCAGATTTGAGGTGAGAGGTTCTGCATGGAAGGTGATGGGGGCAGAACGAGCAGGTTGGGAACATCTCCATCATCACAACTGAATCCAGAAGGAGATGCATGTTGACAGCCTCAGTGTCTAGCTTTCGACACCTGATCTGGCAAATTTGGACCCTGTGCAAATAAACTAAGAGCAGATGTGTCAAATGGTTTTTATTTCCTAGAATTAGTGCTAGATACAAGAATACTAAAGGAAATGGTCTGCATATCCCTGTTGTGGGAGTCCCCTGACCCTCTCACAGCTTCTCTTTACCTCTCCCTGACCAGATACAGCTTTCACCTGCACTAGAGTAAATGAGATTGGCTGGAGCCGCAGCAGATATCAACCAGCACACAGGAGAGCTGAGGAAGACCAGCCCTTTTCACACCATTTGCTGTGTACACGAAGATAATGAGTTTGCCTGTTACTTGTTTTTGGCTTCCTAAAAACAAGTTTTAAGCTGCAAGTCCTTCCAACATGAGGGGATCACCCCTCGACACCACATCTCTCCTGATTTCCTCTGGAACAGAAACGCTTTTGAGATCCCATTTATAACTCTGTTCACACAAAATGTGACAGTTTTAGCTATATTGGAAGACCAGCCTGACCCTGGCAGCCGCTCGCACTGTGATCAGAATAGTTATCAGTCAAACCCTGGTAAGTGATGTCTGGTGGCAGTGAGGATGGATCTGCTCCTGCAGTGATGTGATCCATGCAGTGAGAAGCAGAGCAGCACAGCCACAAACAGACAGGTGGAGGGGGAATTGTCTCAAAGTCAGGCACAAGCCTGAGCTAGCCATGCTGGACTCCCCGTATGGTCCACATGGGGAAAAACAGGTTCTTTCAGGGAGTGACTCATCTCCTACTAAAATAGGTCAGAGGAACTGCTCTCCAGCAGCATCTGACTCCTCTCCATAGGCTGTAAAGGCAACCCAAGGGGGACTAGTTCAGACTTAAGCAACTTATTTTCACTTATCCAGCATTTATTGGTGTGAGTCGTAGACAGGCTGTACAAACTCTTCTGGAGTCAGTGGGAGTCGTGTCAAAGGGCTTTGGACATGACACTTCATGGTCTGAGTCAGACTCTGCATTTCCCAGAAAATCCCTGGACCTAAAGAGCTGGTCAGGGCTGAGCTAGAAGGAAAATATGCACCTTAACCCAGTGTTCTAGAAAATATCAACAGGCAGCACATCCAAACAGGGAAATTCTGTCTATTATTTTAAAAACTTGAACAGCACAAGACACTGCAAAGTTCGACGCGGCATCTTTTTTTTCCCCCTGTTATCTTTCCAGTGAAAACGAGGTCACACTTTTCACTGTCACAATTCCTGGGACTCTAATCATCTTTCAGCCCGATGCATTCTCCTTGCTCTGGATTTTCCCCTTGATCTGAAGTATGATCTGAAGGATGTCAGTGAAAATCGACGATGCTCGTAAGACGCGCCAGAATCCCTTGCTGGGAGAAGGGCACCAGATTTCTTGCTAACTCCTCCCTTCACCCTCTCTCAGCAGAAGCCGATGACAGGATTATTTTCTATCAAGATGCAGATACTACACACAACCAGCACAAAAGATCAGTGATTAGCCTTTGCATAAGCAGCCAAGATTGCTTTTTCCTGACCTTATCAATCTGGTATTTGAATTCCTAGGGAGTTTTAGTGAGTGGGTTTTCCCAAGAAGCTGAAATCCTTCCCTTTAACCCTCATGCAAAGTTCCTGCTAACTTCACTGGAATTAGTTTCTCATTCAGGATAAAACCAGATAGCTGTCCATGACTTGTCTGAGTTCAGGAAGGCCTTCAGGTTGCCAGGGATTTCCTTTTCCTTCCTTTGCCCCACATTTCAACACAGCCCATAAAATGAGAACAAGTTATTTCCTGTGTAGTAGAACAGGAACAAAAATATCCAAATGCACATGCCTACCTACAAGCTACAAGTCTGAGCTTCCATGGGAGATCCAGGGTGTAATTCTGCTCCTTAAAGGCAGACATCTGGTCCTGTCTGAGATGCCTGAGGGCATCTCAAATGTGTGTACAGGGCTGGCAGGTATACAACACAGGAACTGCAGGAAATTCTTCTAGAAATCCCCACCATTTGGTAATCAAACTCTAGAGCCCAGATAACCCATTTTTTCTATTCAGCCTCAGCAAACGATGGTTCATTTAGGCGACCAAAAATGCAGGGCAAAATGACTGGGCATCTCCTGATAGGTCTTGAGTACCAGATGATCCTGTGAAACCATAAATCTGTGCAAGAAGCAAGAGATCTGGCTGCCTTTTGCACTCTCCCTAAAAGAATTTTTTTTTCATCTGAACTACTCGGACAACAGTTTCTTTAACCTACAAGGGAAAAAGGGATTTTTTTCTTCTCCCTGTGCCACTCCAGTACTGTTCACTGACTGAGCAGGATACTTTTAAAAACATCTCCTGGGGACTGAGAAGCTAGAAGTCCACAGCCTGCTTTGGGTCTGCACACCTTGGACCCTCCTTGCAGTTCCTGTGGCCTTTTGAACACTAAAAACCTACCAAGCCCACATCTGTCAACCTGCAGGGATTTGGAGGAAGACCACAGGGCAGTTTGGAAAGTCAGGTCCATATAAGGTGCTGTGTTGAAAGCCAAACTCCTCCTTGCCTTTCTGACTGGACCAGTGCTGAAGGACTGAGCCTAGGGGACACTTGCACACAGGAGCAATGAAACTCATGGACCTCAGGGGAGGCATTTTGGCATGGAGAACATCCTTCCACGTTGTCACCACTCTGCTTTCCACCTTCTGACCTGCAGTGCTTGGAGAGCATCCTTCCCAAGGCTGTCACTGCTGCAAGGCTGCAAGTCCCTTCTCTGGCAGAAGCACACACAGGAACTAGAGTTGGGATGAGCACTCTTAACAGCATTTTGTGTTTTTCTTACCTACTTTAGCTCTAACTCTGCAAAGCAGTAGGAGCACCACATTAATTCTGGACAGGCTTTACCCCCTGGTCACTTGGGGAATCTAGGTGTTTTGTAGAAGGCAGCAAATGCTTTGTGGGATCCTCAGGGAGGAAATCCCAGCAGGTCTGGGTGAAGCACATGGATCCCAATCCCTGCTTGCAGGCAGAGGTGAAGATGAGCAGTTGGCTCTCTGATCTTGAGGGAGAAGCACAGAAGCAGCCTCAGCAGGGTAGTGAAGGGAGCCCTGGCACATCATACAAAGGAGAACAGAGTGAAGTAAGCATGAAAAAGTCTTGCTGTGGATATAGAAAACAGCCAGGGGAGGGTTTGCTTTGCCAGTCAACAGGTCTTGTCTGCACATTCTGCTTTGCTTCAATGTGGAAGGGCTTCCTGGAGAGCCCCTGCTCCTGTCTCCTGTGAGCAAGCAGTTCACTGGAAAGTAGTGCATTTATTTATAGCTTTGTGCAGCAATTAGGCATTGTAGGGGGGGATGTTCTCAGGAAGAAAATTTTTGACAGTTTCCTTAAAATGATAAGATCTATCCCATTCCAGTAGGGGATAATAGTTAGCACAGAAAACCACTGGGGGATTTTTGCTGCATGTCTTGTTCTTGTGAAAGTTGCCTACTGACACCCTTGGATTTCAGCCAAGTGTCTCCCTGAACAACAAGAACCTTCTTCCAAACTGCCTATCCACCCCAGGCACATTCCCTCCAATCCCCAGGGACGTGATGGATAGGTATTTCCTGAGTCTGGCTGTGATTCTCCCAGTTCCCTTGTATGCCCCTTGGAATTCTCCACCCCACCCCTCCAGCTGCTGATGGGGTCCTGGGACCGCCTTGAACAGCTTCAGACAGAACCAGAGCCTTTTCCACAGCCAGGAGGTCTCACACAAAGCACGTGAGTGCTCAGCAGACCCATCTACTCCGTGACCTTGGGGAGGGACTGGTAACACCAGGGAAAGGAGGAAGGCAATTGTCTTGCATTGGCACAGCTGCTCACTCAGGGAACATCTATTCAGACTTAGGAGCAAACAGATGGTTTTCTCCCACTGGCCAATCTATTCTTTCTTTTTCTTCTGACACTGCCCGAAGGGGTCGCAGCAAGAATGGTGATTCTCTGTGCCCCTAATGTATGTACATTGTCCTCCCTGTCCCACACAGAGCAGAAGTGACCAAGTCAGACGGATAGCAAAGCTTCTTGACCCATTGGATGAGTAAAAAGAGCAGCTTTCCCTGTCCAGCCTCAGATCCCGGCTGTTCCCCTGCAAGGCTGAGCACAAGGGGGAATAGGAGGCTGGTGACAGAGCCAGGAGCTGAATCGTGTTTCAGCAGCTTGGGCATATCCGTGTGCTCTAAGCCAAGAGGAATGCAAACTGCTCAGCGAGGAACAACTGCTCCAGCAGCCCACAGCCAAAAGGAGACATTCTGGGGCAGGTCAGGCACTGACCCAGCCTGCTGAGGAGGGACCTGTCAGATTGTGTTATCACAGGGGCAAAGCTGCATCTTCCGCTGGGGAAATAAATGTCGCAGCTTTGGCATGGTGGTTGTAGAGAGGCAAGACACCATTACCCAGCAATTATGCTCTATCTCGCTGACGTTATCTCTTAATTGCACATTTGCAAGTGCTTCTACTTGCTGGGTGGTTGCAAGGAGGAAGGTGAAGTGGGGTTGCCTGTGTGGGAGATACCCAAGGGACCTACACCACTGCTAATTTTTAAGATGTAACAGTACAGTTGCACTTCTGCACCAATTAATGGTTATCCCTGCCTTTTCCCTGGAAAGAACTTCAAATGGTACAACTGGTGCAGACCTGCTCATCCAGGACTTTATCAAAACCCTCAAAGTCACAAGGATGACCAGATACACCTTGAAAACGCAGCTTTTTAAGAAGAAGCATAAGAACGGACATTCCATACAAAGACATTTCTATCTCCTTCCTTTTCTTCAGGATTTTCTACCAATCCATGGCCATCCAGGAACATCTGGTCCATCACTACACTGCACAACGTGACCACTCACAGCTTGATGTGGCCTGCAGAAATGGAACTCGGAACCACCCATCCTAAAAGCCATCTGACTCTGCAGCAGAAGAATTGTCACTGGTGGCTGCCAGAACATGGCATATGACACATATTTTCAGGGCTGTCTCTTTGCAGTGTATGGCAGCAACACTCACAAACATCTGCCTGTGCATTATAGCATGGCTGGTTTTTAAAAACTGTGCCTTGGATCTTGAAAGACAGTTTGGCACATAGATCTTAGGAAATCATCCAGGAATTAGGTTTCTGAGTAGTTCAGATGATGTTTGTCTTTCCTTAATTCCAAGGTCTGTGCTCTCTCTACTAGACTTTGCCCCCTCTCTATTTTTTCTGAAAGTATTTTAGGCCTGGAGCCACAGTTTCTTTTTAGGATGTCGGCATGGTCTCCAAAGGAATTAATTTTAATTTTTCTGAGTATTGCAATTAGCTGGGTGGCTTCAGCTTTGGTTAACTCCAAATTCTGATTGTACATTGTTGTACAATGTTGTCAGGTTGTACACTGAGTTTTCTGTCGTTGATGTAGTGGCTGTACACTACAGTGGCTGTACACTACATTGTACATCTGGTACAAACCCATAATGGAGGTGTCTGGCTAAAGCTGGACCTCATTCACACAGGACAATCTTTCCAAACACCCCAAGCTTGAGGTCAGTGGTGTTGGGGTGACAGAGGAAAATCCCAGAAATACCAGCCTGAGCACCAATAATTAAACTGAGATACGTCTGGCTGTCCTCGGCTCTCACAACACTGAGCCTCAAGATGACCTTGGCTCTGGGACCTGAGATACACCTGCTTAGAGACTCTCCTGGTACTGGGGCCACCAAGAGATGGGGACATGTCACACCAGAGGGGTGAGGCTGATTGAAACCACCATTGATGTGGCAAAGGCTGAGAGCGACAAGATGGGCTGTCACTATCAATGCTACTTGCTTTTGATGGTAACAGTGTTATTTTAATCAAACCTTAGAAGGTTGGTGATCTTTTCAGCTGCTTTTTGAACTGAAACTGAGCTGAGAGCCATGTACAGGCTCAGAGGGAGTGATCTGACTTCAGCTCCTTGGTGGAACATTGCCTGATGTGTCTGACCTGACAGATAATTGGTGTGGCCACACACCTTTCCATGTTCCACTGCTGCTTAAAATCTCTCTGAGATGATAATAAGCCCTTTTAGCATTTTTTTGTTGTTGCTGTTGTTGTTTTTTTGGGTTGCTTTTTTTTTTGGTTTATGGTTTTTGTTTTGTTTTGGTATTTTTTGTTTTCCTTCATATGTTTGAAAAGTAATTATGCTCCAGCATTTTTACTGTCGTGGTGCTATTGGAAATCTGGTCACTGCAGAGTCCCTGGGCACATGTCAGCGCCTCGTCACAACCTGGAATGTTTTCCGCCAGGAATGATGAGATGCGACAGTTCCCATTGAAGGGTATTCCTCCCAGATAATTCCAGTTTCCAAGGTCCCGGGCTTTGAAGATAAACTTGTTGCTTGTTTGGTTTCCTAGCAACTTGTGCTCCACGGCAGAAATGCATTCCTCGGACCCTGAGCTCGACCTCGACTACTTGGAGCTGAGATGTGCTCTGCTCTGCCCCGGTGAAAGCAGCTGCCTGAAAACACAGGACTGGAGTGAGAAAGCTGGGGCTGGAGCAAACCAGCAAACCTAATCTCTGATTAGATCTGGTCTCCCCCAGTCACTGTTGTTCAATAGAATTCTCATTTTAAATTAAAAAATATACCTGCCCATCTGTGAAGGTGGAGGTAGCGTGGGTTTGCCTGATTGTCCAGGTTCTTGCTGGGGAGTTTGGCCCTCGTGCCACAAAGTGGCTAAACTTATCCAGAGTCAAACATCACAGCTTTTACTGGAGCTTTATCTTCAGATGAGAAGCCCAAAGTTCCATTTTTCCATGAAACATGGTGAGTCAAATCATCACCACCAGTGAGACCCCTCAGGGGTGAATCTGGAGAAAAAAAAGCAGATTTGGCCACCTGAAAGGCACATGAGTCTTGGTATTTTATTGAGCTGTTGAAAAGAACAAAGGGCAAACCCACCTTTACTTGCACATTGCCTGCTTATTAATGTTTATTTCATTGTCTCTTCTGATTATTAGAAGCTCAGCTCCACTGCAACTTTTAGCTTAGGTGCTTCAGCTCCGATGTACCAAGGAAACCTTCAAGCTCAGATTTAGTTTCACAGGTCTGTATCAAGGTGAATGAAGGGCAGACCTAAAAGATACTGAACTTGATTCTCTGTATCTCACTCAATCAGAGGTTTTTGCAGGCATTGCTGACTGGTTGCCTGGTGGGAAAAGATCTCCCTTCCACTTGTGTTCCAGTCAAGAAAGTAAAAGAGGATCAATTCTTCAGCTCAACAGAATAATGGACAATCCTGTGCCAAAGCCACTGTCACCTAAGCAGCTGCAGCATGGAATGAAAAAGTCTCTTACTTTTTAGTCAGGGAGGGCATTGCTAAATACCAATGAGGTCTTGATCTTGGGGCTGAACAGGGTCTTCTGAATCCCAGTATTACACTTTTATATAGCCACCTTTTCTGAATTTGTCTAATAAATTTAATCAGAGCTGTCAATGACCACAAGAAGATTTTTGTCCTATTTCAGTTAACTCTGGGCATTCTTTCCTGAGGATAATCTTTAGTGAACATAGCACTGCATTGTGGTCCAGGGAGCAAAATGAATGTATTGTTCAGTTTGAATTATAGCATATTACTGTCAAGGATATTCCTTCAAAAAGCTGACACCTTCTAATTACATCTGTGAGACTCTGAGAAAAATGGTATCCCAGGGAAAAAAATTGCTTGGCACCCACTTTGTTAGTTTTAGCCTGATGTTCGTTTCTAGGCATTCATATAGGGCTGAGTCATACAAGAGAAGCCTGTAAGGGAATCACAAACAATCTGTCTGGCTTGAGGAAATCGGGAGCAATCTCAAGTGTGCATTGCCTCACTCCATAGTTAGTGGCAGGGGCTATTAGAGACTCTGGAGACTCTGAAAATAGAGAGGGCTTTTTTTCTACCTGAATGGTTCAGCAGGTAGACTAGAGATGGGACAAAAACAAGTTTAGTGAGAGAAAGACCATCCCAGGCAGAGCCAGAATCGGATGCACCATTGGAATCGGATGCAGTCATCTCACCTGCCCAGAGCATCTCTAAATCTCAGCTGACAATCTTTTCCTTCTGTCTTTAGGCAACATTTTTCACCTCCCCTGAGCTAGTTTGAAACCTTTAATTCCATTCTGGCTGTTCTTCCAAGAATGTAGTGCAACAAGTGGAAACTCATCTCCACATGGGGGAAGAAAGGGTCGGGAAGAGGGGGGAGCAGTGCATGAATATTAAACCATTTTCAGTGTGAAATGTTGAGTTATGAACAACAACAGCACACTTCAGGCTAATAGCATGGTGCCAGGGCTGTGCTGACACATGGGGTGTCCCAGGAGGGCTGGCAGCAGTGCTCGAGAGGGATGTGTGTCCTGGGCTCAGCAGGAGCTGTTCCAGGATTGAAATGCTTTGGCTGAAGATGCCAAAACCCCTGCATGGTGCAAACCTGGTGCTGCAGGAAGCTGGTTCTCCCCATCCTGGTGAGGCTGGTGTATGCCTGGGGGCAGCATTACAATCCCATTGAAACATTCATCCACTTTGTGTGCATGCTCTGATGTACCCACGTTTGCTAAGGGACCCTCTTATTTCCTGGCACAAAGAGCTCTGTGTGGTGGAGAAAAGTCTTTATTCCTCCAGTGCCATTTAGTGGTTGAGCTGTAAAGCTTTGGTCCTGCTCTGATGGTAGATGGAGACTCAGGATTCTTGTTCCCCTTGGCTGAAGAGTGGAAGGGAAGAGGTCAGGTCTGAGCAAAGCACCTTGTTCCTGCTCTTGGTGCTGATAAGGTACCAGAAAGGTTGTGCAAGCCCTATCAGAAGAGGAGAATGTGCCTGAGGCCATAGGCTGGGTAAGTTCAGAGTAAAATAGTTACTGGCTGATGAGTAGGACATGGGGTAGTTAAAGCCTTGGAGATTTCTGTGGGGTTTTGGGCCTTCAGAGCTTGAAGGGGGTGAAATGCAGTAGACATCCAAGGCAGGGAGCATCACTGCTGCATTAGTATGGAGTGAAAATGGGACACAGAATACATCCAGGGAACAGGAATGGAGAAAAATGACCCTGGCAAGTGCTGTCATTCCCTGGAACCTGTGTCTCTGCTTCTCACACTGCTGTACTTCATATGGTCTTTGGCTAAGCTACAGGAGAGTGGCTCGCTCCAGGGTCTGAATTATCAGGGCATTTCACATCTTCGTCTTGGAGCCCTCGCAACTCTAACTCTGAATCTGTTACCCTAAGCATAGATAAAAGATTCTAAGATTTGTGGTATGAGAGACCTGATGTGCTGCAGGGAAGCAAGATGAATCCAATGTATTGAACAAACTTGGAATGCTCAGCTTCAGAGGGGTTACAAAGTGGAACAGGAAAACCAGGCGTGTGCTCAGAGAGCTCTACCAGGAGAGAGGCCACTGCTGTGGTAAAGCATCTGCTACAGGGATGTCTTTGCCAAATGTGAGATTTTG
This sequence comes from Anthoscopus minutus, assembly GCA_013399455.1. NCBI lineage: Eukaryota > Metazoa > Chordata > Aves > Passeriformes > Paridae > Anthoscopus > Anthoscopus minutus. The sequence continues at coordinate 334,722 of VWYI01047189.1, forward strand.
GGAAGGAGCTGTGGGTGACGCAGAAAAGTACATTTCCTACTCTTTGCAGGCAGCACCTGCACACTTTGCTGTCCAGGAGTTCCTCCAGCATCACTGCAGATTCCTGCTGAGGGGTATCCAAAGGGACAACCAGACCAGGGTGCCTCAGTTTCCCAACAGTGCTCATGACCTTTGTGGCTCATGCCCTGCTCTTGGGCAGTACCAGGTTAGAGCAGACAACTCTTGTTCCACTGATGGATTTGCTATATTATTTCACTTCCTGGCCCAGTTTCTTATCCCGTGTCTCTCTGAGAAGACACAATATCCCTGGAGTGTGCAATGGCTCTGAACTTGGTTTTAGGTTCCCCTGGGCACAGCAGTTCTCATCTGATGGCTGTGTTGGTCCTGCCTGAGCATGAATCTGTGTTTCTCCTGGATGACTTTATCACAGATGAAGGTGAGAGCTGTGTGCTTTTTGAACACAAGGGGACGATTCAGACCTTTTGTGAGGGATGATCAACCACAGTAAATAAAGTTGCTGCTTGTGGGAGTAGCAATTAAAACCCATTATAACCTGCTTAACTAGTCAGGGACTGAAGTACCTGGAAGAACTTGCTCTGTCCTCACCGAATGCTGTTTTGCTTGGCCCATTTGCCTGATTTGGGAAAAGGATTGTGTTCTGAGGGGGTTAGCTTGAAATTCCTGCTCTCATGACTGGGGCAGTTTCCCTGTTCCTAAGGATGACTGATCCCATAGAAAAAAATAAAAGTTTCTCAAGTGATCATTCAGAATTGAGTATTTTGATTCATGAAACGTGCAGCATGCAACACCTTGTGTTCAGGACAGACAACACATCACAAATTGAATCAAACAATGTTTCAGATCAGTCTCTGAGTTTACCAAACTGCAACTCCAATGTTCTCAGAGGAGTCACCTGGAAGACAGACGAGTTGGTGTGACAGGTAACTGGTGTGGAGGTAACTGCATGGGCTTCTTGCTGGCTCAAGGTTTGGAGAAGGGAAAGCAGGGGCAGAGAACCCATGTGTACATGGAAAAGGCAGGGTCTGAGCTGCTGGGGCCTGTGAGCTGATGACTCACAGGCCGGATTAATGAGTGTGAGGCATGGAAACTGGCTGGGTGTCTGATTGCCCCCACTGCCAGGCAGGAGCCCTCAAGAGCAAACTCAGCCTCACAGCCTTATTTTCTCCTCTTTTTTTCTAGAAGAGTGCACACATGATAGAGCTTATCTGCACTGATTATTGCTCTGCTTTCAAGAACTCTATGGAAAGAAAAGCCATACATTTTCCCCTCCCTCTCTCTTTTCAGGAGACCTGCTCATGGCCACATGTTTTGCATGCCTTCCAGATACCATCAGAAAGGAATGGCTTTTCCTAGGTCTTTCTGTGCAGCTCAAGGCATTTATTTGGCTTTTGTGGCTTCTTTGTGTGTTGCAGTTCTTTTATTTGGGGCAGCACTGAGGCAGGTGGGGTGTCAGTCACAGTTTGCCAAAGCCAGGGGGCCCACTGGGATCATGTGCTTATGGCATGGCCACAGCATAAAAACAAGAGCTCTGGTTTTCTGGAGAGGGCCCAGAGCCCACATTTCAGTGAGAAGAAGAGAAAAAAGATAGAGGTAGAATAAAACAAAGAACATCTGTGCTGCGAAAAACATCATGGAAAACCAGGATTTATCTGTATTTTGGATTCTTGGGGGTGCTTTCTCAAAACAGTGCTTCCACCAATGGACTTGGGGGGTGGTGTGATGGTGGCCAATGAGATGGGGTGCACTGTGGGGACCAGGAGGGGATAAAAACGCTGTGTATGGGCACAATAACAAAACCTTGTATGAAACTTCTTGAGAATATAACAGGTGTCATTGTCTGTCTCTACTACGACAGGGTTTGATGTGCCCAAATATGTGCCCATGGGCTGCAGGGTGACCACACCCCATGGATACTTGTCTGAGATTTGGGGATGCCTAAAAAGTTTTGTCCAAATGGGCAAAGTCCTCATATTCCACAAGGATGGGAAGTTAGGAAGGAGAAATGGGACAGATCATGAGGAACTTCTCTGCCAAGGACAAAGCTGCCCATGACGTCCTGGCTGAGAATTGCAGAGCTTTTGTACAGCTGGGTCAGTGCCTTCAGCACGTGTCCAAGACAGATAGTGAGGCACTGGAACAGGTTGCCCAGAGAAGCTGTGGATGTCCCTTTACTGGAAGTGTTCAAGACCAGGCTGAATGGGCCTCTTGAGCTACCAGGTCTAGTGGAAGGAGTTAGAAATACATGATCTTTATGATCCCTTCCAACCCAAACCATTCTGACTCTCTGTCAGGTGTCAGTATGTCCATCAATATTCCCCTGACACACAAAGACAGGTGTTTTATTTTTTTGTGCTCTCCAGAACACCAGGTCAGAATGGGAGAGGTGTATTTAAATGTTATAGGACCTATCTGCCACAGTAAGACTGGCAGTCATTTGCTCCCTGCTCCTGGAGAAGGGACTGCAGTTTTCAGGAAAGAAAATGCCATCAAACCAAATGTGAAATACATGTGTTGGAGAGACAATATCTATCCAAGAATGGATGTTCTTGACTAAGATGTCATGGTTTAATTTGCTGTGGGAGGTGTTCACTAGAAGTCTAGTTTGTCTTCCCTCTCCTCTCCGTGCCCTCAGTAGCATCTCTGACACACCCTGGATGACAAAACTCTTGTCCTCCTTCCTCTCCATCACATAAGATGTCACCCTGAAAGAAGGATCTGTTGTAGGACTAAAGCTGAGGAATGGGTGGGTCTTTCTGCTGGGGTCTTGCCTCACCTTGCCAAGATGGAGCCAACCGAAGAAGTGTGGAGAGAAAATGGAGGGAAGAGAGGTTTGTGCTGCTCTGTGATGTGAGATGGCACAGGCCTGGACCCATAATGTGATTGGGTTTGTCCAGCATAGTGACATGATCAGGGTCCCTCTGGTGACACCACATGTCCCCCTTGGCCACTGTGAGGGAAACCACAGAGGTGGTGGCAGGGCCATCCTTGTCCCCACAATGATCCAGGAGCTCACCCACGCAAACCAAATCCCTTCTCTCCCTGGCTTTAGCTCTGAGCTCACAAACCCTGAGGCTTCTGTGACTCCAACAAAGAAGATGCTCAGATTTTTACCAGCTTGGACACAGCAGCCTCATGGCATGAGGTGTGAGCCAGGGACATCCCTGCAGGGCAGGCAAGGCTTCATTCAAGTGGTTTTGGTTTTTGGCCAGTTGTGCCATGTCAGTCCCATACTAAGTATTGTGATGGAGGGAGCCAGCCTTAGGTTAAAAATAAATATCTTTAGTAATTAACAGGCATGTGCACCATTCATTTCTCAAGCTTGAATTCCCAAATCAGGGCAGTTTTGTGTCCAACTTGCTTTTAGTGACACATCCACTTTGCTTTTCCAGGGGGATTTGCTGCTGTTCACATTGCAGTGACATGGCAGTGACATGGAGGTATTTATGGTCTTAGATTTCTGCTTATCTGATCCACCCCTGCCCTCCACACTCCTGGTGTGGTGCCAATACTAAAACGCTTTTCCTCCCCCTGTTTGTGCCCCCTCAGAGAAGGTAATATCCAAACACAACAAAAACCAGGTAGGTCTCCCACAGAACTTGTGGAGATGAATTTTTTTCAGTTTCAGCAGCCTACAGCAGAGGCAACACAGTGATTTATTCTCTTTTTGGACATTCTACTTTCAAAAAATAAAAATCCTTATGGTGTTTAATACAGTAGAATAAAGCATCATTGTGACCATGTCACCACCAGTGAGGAAATTTCAAGTGGGACTCTGGCCGTTCCCCGAACTGCAGCCAGGATCTGAGTTACTGTCCCACAGGGGCTTGCTGTTGGAAAATAACGTAATTGACTTTGTCCCGCTTCCAGTTTCACAGAGAAACTAGCTGTAAGAGCATGCAGGGTACCGGGGCTGGCTGCTCCCGGGGTTTTAAGAGCACGGTAAATGCAGTAATCAGCCCGGGAGTGCACAGAATGTCTCCCTGTGCTTTCCTCCCCTCCTGGCATCATCAGGGATCCCGCCGGGGACCTGGGGCTGCCACGATGGAGGCACCGCTGCCCTGCTCCCTCCCCCCGGGATCCCAGCATGGCTTTTAACCCAAATAGCTGACCTTTCATTAAAGATTACCTATTTTTACTGCTCCTCAGGATGGGAAGAAGAAAAGGCTGAGGCTTGCAGAGGCAGGCCAAGCCAAGATGTTGTTTATAGAGGAGATAAGAAAATTACTCAGAGCACGTTTAAAATATTTTTTTTTTTTGTTAAATTAAGGTAGTCCCCAGTTAAGTCTGGATTTTATTCCATTTGGTCTGCTAGTAACAAAGCAGGAAAAACCCTGGGGCCCAAGGACTACTGGATAATGCTACATCTGTGCTAGTAAGTCAAAAGTACTTGAGACTTAGTTGTGGGCTCTCAGACCACAAACACAAAAGGTCCTGTGTCCACTAAACCCCTTAGGCTCTGAAATACGGCAGACACAGGAAAATTCTGTCTTGGGAGTGGATCCTGGCCTGTGCTAATCTGCAAGCTGTGCTGGGGAGCCGCTTGGGACCCTGCTGGCTGGCGTGGGGCAGAAGGGCTGGGGGCTGAGCTGCTGAAGCTGCTGCCAGGGCCAGTCCCCAGGAGCACAGCCTGGCACCAGGGGACCTGCAGAGGCATCATCCCAGCAGATGAGCCAGGCCAATGTCCCAGCCCTTGGTACCAGGGGCAAAAGAGGCACAGAGAGATGGGGTGACCTAACAGAGGTCCTAAAGAAAGTCTGTGTCAGAGCAGTGTGTGGGCACGTGGGGCCAGCTGGGGGAGAAAGTCCATCCCCAGGCCAACACCCAGGAGATCACAACTTTCCTGTCTTGTCAGGCTGCCTCACATCTCCATTTGCAAAGCAGAGGTTGTCATCTTGCCTTGTGTGTAGGGCTGTGAGGAGTCAGATACAACAGTGATATGCATCATCCAGGCCATATCTAGATTAACAGGTAATTGCTACAACCAGATTAGCAAGGCAGCAGTAGGAGAATACAAGGAGAACAAACAGGCTGGTGCTGTGGCCTCAAGATCTACTCCATGTGCAGTCCACATTGGTTACTCCAGGTCAGATTTATGCCAGTCACCTACACTGAAAATCCCCACCCTGCACACTGTCTGAGGCTGGCTGAAGGACCAGCTACTCGTTTATTACCTTACCTTCCTAGGAGGGGTTGTGACAGAGCTTCTGGTTCCATTTCCACTGATGAGAAAAAAAAAACCAACGATAAAAAATATTAAATTGTGTGCATCAGAGCTGTTTGCAAACTGGATCACTCTGGAGTGGGGGAGGCCAAACCAGAAGCTTCTATAAAACAGCATTACTGCTCTGAACCAAAATGTTAAGGCAGAGGCAGCCAGAAGCACCTCGGGCTTAACCCAGCATTCAGCAGAAAGATTCTCATTTACTGCAGCTCTCCCTGAGTCAGGCCCTGAGGGTTTGTCTGTACACAAAAATTAATCTGGATTAGGATGGCACAGGAATTTAAGGTAAAGTAGCTCTTCTGGAATAACTTCACTTCATAACAGACAGGCTTCTGGACTGTTTGGTTAGGAAGTGTTGTGTTACATCACATTTGGGATGATGAAATGCATTCTGAAGAGAATGTCCTTGTGGTATTTGGTCACAATTACGCAGAGAACACTTAAAAACACATCCATTTCCTGCAGGAGGACAAACAGAGCTCCCTGCAGATTTGGAGTTCTTTCCAGGGCTGACTTGCCAGAACAGCCCAAAGGGGTTTCATCACTCCTCTGTTTTTATTCACTGAAAAAGTGCACAAAATCTCATGTGCCCAGCACAGCAGCTCCCCTGACAGCCATGTGCATCAGCCCAAACATGTATGTGGCTCTTACTTAAGACCTGTTCCACACACACTGGCTCACCTAGAAGCACTTCAGAGCTCTGTCTGAAATAATAAATCCTGCACAAGGGTGGCTTTGCATGGATACAAATAAATGCTCCCTCTAAGTGAGCCTGAATTAGACCCTCCTGGATTGCAGGTGGGTCTTCTGTTCCAATATCTACACCTCTGTTTGCTCTGAGAATCACATATTAAGTAGAGAAAGACCAAAAAAATGCTATTAAGTTGGACCTGATTGAGCAGACTGATAAAAACATAACCCCCACAGGACCACCAGGCCTCCTTATCCCACTGCCCAGAGGACAGAAGGGCAGAAAATGTCTTGATAGGCACGAGCCTTCCTCCTGCACTGAAACCATTTTTTCATCCAGGATTTTTTCTCCTACCTGACTGCTCTTGCACAGCTTTATTTCCAACCAGCATTCAATGACCTGGTAAATATTTCTGCCAATACACACCCGCTCCCAAAGACTCTGTTTGCACTCAGCTCGAGTCAATTGTTCATAAGCAACAGTCCACAGGCATTAAAGTTTCCACATATCATTTTTTTAGCTCCCTTGCTATTTATTCTGTGAGGTGATAACATTGGTTTCTCTCTGGCTTTATCAGTCTTGCACAAGGACAAACGAGGAGCAAAAAGGAACCTCCCTTCTCTCCCGTGGAGTGGAGTCTACAATCAAGCAGCCCAGGCAGAGGAACAAGCCCTTGTCAGTCTGTATGCACAGCCTGGCTGGCAGAGTACATTTTCCTTAACATGCCTAATCCCACAAGTATGTGGTGGCTTGCTCTGCAGAAACCTCAGCTTTTCAGGTGCTAGAAAATATGCATGTTCCATGTTACTTGATAGTTTGCTCACATCCCTGACTCTTGGAGGCCAGCAATTGCTGACCCGCTCAGCTTTAACCTGCTCTGAATATACCCCCACGCAATACTGCAAGGAATAATAATGTACTTGTGATTTCTTGATACCTTTTTCTTCTGTATATCTGGAAAATGAGACCTGAATTATTATTTTCTGTTTGCTGTGACAGACATGCAGCCCTTGCTTTCCAACAGAGTGACCTACCTGTGTATGCTGAGCATTCCCACAGCTTTCTCAGAATTCTGGGAAGAGCAGGTGAAGTTGAGGTTTGATAATGGAGCTTATCACAACCACAGAATCAAAAGTTATTGCTTCTTGGGTCCACTCCCCTCAGGGGCAGAGGGGAATTGAATGAGGGCCTTCCCAGTAGGTGGGAAGGATTTTCACCCTTCTTAAAAGAGTCTCTGAGGTTTAAAAAAAAGTGTGCTTATTCTGGGATGAGGTGGAAGAACCAAACTGCCCCATTTTTGTAAGCTACATGAAAAGCCTCACACAAATGCGTGCCACTTCTGCACAACAGCACCTGCCCCGTGCAAGACCAGCTTCATCCCCTACACTTCATTATCTCCTGGGTCTCCCTCTGCCAGGTCTGCAGCCTCCCTCATCTCCTTTCTTCTGGAGCTGTTCCACTCTGTATAAACACCACTCATTGATGCAGCTGTTGGGAGACTTCCCACATCCCAGGGGAGTGCTCCAACCACAAAATTATCCTCACCCTTGCTCTCGTCCAGTGGGTATTTAATTATTTTTACAAAGTGAAGTAATTCCAACTGAAGAAAACAAGAGGCACCCGGATCAGAGTACCCCATTATTATCACGGTAGGGAGCACTCTCCTAGGACAGGAGATTTCCCAATCAGACGCTGAAATCACCGGAGGAAGCTGGGAAGAGAAATGTTATTGGTTTCTCCTCCATTTTGTGACTAGTTCCTCAGAATTCATGAGAATAACAGAGTTTGAGATAGACATTTATGTGTATGTTTCTGGAAATGCTGAAATAAAATGCCTCAACGTTTCCAATTTTTCTTTTCTTTTTTTTTTTTTTTGCATTTAATCCAAAAACATTTGAGAATATGCATCATATTTGGCAAATAACTGTGGCCACCCTGAAACCACATTTTTAGCAAATAAATGATTCACTGAGTAAATTTAGCTCATCTTAAATGTCTATTTATATCACGGGAACACACCCTGTCACTGTTGGGACTTCACCATGTTGAGCACCATCCAGAGCTTACAGCCAGACATGCTCTACCACAAACAGCCTGAGAGGGAAAAATAAAGCCCTGCCTATTTGCTTTTTGCAACAGCACAGATGCCAGTCTCTCTGTCTCAGAAGAGCTGTGCCCCATCCTATAAACCTACCCCGGATACCTCACACCATTTTGGGACTGACAAGCAGAGCATCATCTTGGCAATCTCCTTTCTGCCACCAGCACAGCAAAGCCATCCATCCATCCATCCATCCATCCATCCATCCATCCATCCATCCATCCATCCATCCATCCATCCCTTTTTTAGTTCCCTTTCCCAGGAAAGAACCATCTCAGAAAAACCTTTGCCTTCCACTGACACTATCCTGTGATTGCCGAATGGGTTAATCCCCTTTAACCAGCATCCCAGTAATGAAAGGTTTCACTCTTTGTCACCTAATGGTCTTGTGTCTAAAATAGAAGCCGAGCTGCCTTCACTCGAAATGTTTTTAATCATTGTGGAATAAAAACCTAGCCGGGCTAGTGCCAACCAAAGAGATGTTTGTCTGCTCAGCAGATTTTATCAAAGCTTCCTTGATGTCTTTGCCTTTGTAATGCTAAGCACTTCACTGTTTGGCATATTTAAAGTAGGATGCGGTACATGTGAAGCATTTCACAGAGCGATGATGTATCGAGTGTGCTTTAGGAAGTAATGAAAGCAGCAGACTCATGATTTTTGAGCTTTTAATTACTTATTAAGTGGCATGACATAAAGGCTACGGGGGAGATTTTTTTTTCAGCATCCAACTTATTGGCTTTGAAGTCGGTGCCTAAATACCCTTTGTGCCTTTGAAACTTTCCGTCTGCTCACAGGGGAACGTGCTGCTGCTCTGGGCTTTGTTTCACGCTGACCACATTTGTTCGGGGGAGAGGAGCCGAGGGATGGGAGCCTGCTCAGACACAGGTCTCTGCCTTTGCCATGGTGGATAAAGATGAGGGACAGGCTAAATGCTTGTCCTTTGACAAAGGATATAGGGAGGGCCCTCAGCACAGAGCCTGGAGCAATGAGTTCGGACCTGGCCCCAAAAATGCCAGCACTACAGGGGGCAAATAACCATAGCAGCCCCCAGGGTGCTTTTAATGAGCTGAATCACAGTCCGAGTCCAGCTCTCCATCACTCACAGGCTACTGCCACAGCTGGTTTGAGCAGATGTCCCCTGTGAGAGAAAGGGCCCAGCAAAGCACAGTGGTTGGCCTCGCCACCATCTCCCTCAGGTCTGGTGTCACTGCTGTGACAAGAATGCCAAAGCTTCGGGAGCAATAAAGTCAGGAGAGGCCAGAAAGACAAAAAGACTCTCAGATTCAGGTCTGGGGATTTGTGGGCATTCTAGGATATTTTTAAAATTTTTAAATTTTATATATTTTTATATATATTCTGAAGGGAAATACTTTCTTCCCATTTATTCTCCTGATAAACCAGAAGTCTGTGGCCTCACAGAAGTGTTTTCTATGAGGATGGAGCCAGATAAAGTATTTTTCATGAGAGTGAAGATGAAACCAGATCTTTCCCTCTCCACCATCTGTACCAACACTCATTGTGTCACAGGATGTCCTAGTGAGCAGGGGTCTCTTTGCTCAGTCAGCAGGTGACCCAGCAGTGAGAACACCTCTTTTTCACAAGTCCCACTGATTCTGAGAATCCCTCATGGACCATGAATCCAAGATTCTCACTCTGGCTCCAGAGGCTGCTAAATTCCTGGGGGTCATGTCAAAGCTGGAGCCAAATATATGGGGAGAACCTCACCCTGCAGCTGCCTAAGGCACCCTCTCATCCTCTGGTCTATGAAAAAGAGGTGTCATTCTGACATCTTGAATCAGTATCAAATACTCCTTTCAAAGAGAAAGAAAAACGGGAAAATAAAGAAGAAAAAGAAGGGGCTGCAGCTGAAAATCTGCCCTCTCACCGGTGGAGAAATGCAGTGCCAAAAGTGCAATATGTGTATTTTTATCCTCACTGAAGGAAAAAGCAAAGCCACAACTTCCCATGTTCAGTAAGTGACCAACACAAACGTAAATGACTCAAGTGCATTTCTACCCCCTGGAAAAGTTTTCTTTAATTAGGACAGACACAGTGCTCAGTCAAAGCAACATCAATGTCCAGGCACACAATTTGATTAACCCACTTCTTACAATCTTTGCTACTCGTTCAGATATTCCAGAGGGGAAAAACAAAAAAAGAAGAGAAAGAGAGGGAAAGACGAAAATCCACTATGTATCGAACAGCTGGGGATTTTTTTCTTTCTATAATTTTTTCCCCCAAAGAATGACAAATACCAGCGTGATGCTTTTTTAATTTTCTGAGTCTGCAAAACATTGTCTCTAACTGGATTTTTCTCAGTACTGGTCAGATCTGCACAGGGTCATCTGGGCAGGCAGCTGCAAGGGGATTTGGTTCAAGAGTGGAATGACTCAGGCTCCTTCCCAGTATCACAAGGAGGACATGAAAGGGTTATGTCCTGGTATTTGCCTGAAGCTTTATTAGGTCATATTATTTAGAAAATGTACTGCATAAAACAATAATTAGTTTTAAAAAAAAAATTCCTGCAGTCTGTATTGTTCATGACAGATTAATTTGCAGGCCTATTTTATTCCTGCAGGTCCAAGAAGAGCAGAGGTGAACGCTGTCTACGAAAAAAAGGAAGGCAAAGGGCTGAATATTAACATCTTCATTTTACTACTGGGAACTAAACATCAAAGGGACTAAGGGCCATGCAAAAAAACAATTTAAGTTCAACATAAAGAGTTTGAAGAGCCCATTTAGCAGAAGGCCAAGTCTGAAGGTGCTATGAGCATTTCACTTTTAATTTTGCAGTATTTTCTGGGACCCACAATTGCCCCTGGACACAGTCAGCTGGAAGTGGCCGGGGGTTTAGGTCATGATGATCTCCTCAGCGTCCAGAAATGAGCCATTCCTCTGACTAATTCCCCAGTGAGATCCCACCCACTCAGTGCTCCATGCACAGGATCAGTCTGCCCACAAAACGGGGCACTGATATCCCTTAAATCTTCCTGTGGCATAAAGCTGGAAATCCCAGGAGGTGGGAAGTGGCTGTTTGATGTGCTCCACAGCCTAAGAACAACCTGAGCCCTCTCTATCCCAGCAATGTCCCTGAACAGCAAGCAGGTCAGCAGGCTGGTCTGTGGGGGGATGCTGCTCACCCACCTTTTGAATCTGGGATGTTGCATATTGAACAAGTCAAGTGCAATTAGGGGCAAAGGAGAAAGGTGGTTTCACCAGATCTACCTGGACTTGTAGGAGTTCTTCATTTTAACAGGAGTTTTGGGATCTCTCCAGTTGTTTCAGTCTCTAAAGATTAGGTGCCACTATGGCTTGTGTTGAAATATGGAAGATCCTTTTTCAGACTGAGCCCCAAACAGTTTCTCTTCTTATCATAAGTCAGTGATACATGAGGGACTGAAACTCACAGCTAATATGTGGGGATTTCTGCAAATTTGAATCAGGAATTTGTCCTCCTTCACTTGTTGCCCACTAACATCCCTTTTCTGGGGATGCACTGGGCTTGTCGGGGCCATTTTCTCACCTGGGACTTTCTTAACAATATTTATGCAGAGGTTTACTTGTTGTTGAGGGAAGAGAAGTGAGAATTTAACCCAAAAGGCCTGAAGGAGAACTTGGCACAGATTGGAGGGGCTGGTGTCATGGTCATGCCTGTCACACTGCAGGTCACCATGGGCAAGATGAAACCCACCCAAGGTGGTGACAGGAGCTGACCTCTGCTGGAAGTGAGCAGGGGCAGTGGGAAAAGTTGCAAGTGGCTTTACCACACACTCTTTTCACCTTGGCAAGGAGCAGTTCAAAACCACCCCAGGGAAGTCAGGAGAGGAGCTGAATTTTTATCTCATTCTCCAAATCTGAAGCGTTTATGTTTCCTTTAATGCACACACAGTTCATGACGTGAGGATGTACCACAAAATACTTTGGGCCCAAATTGTATCCCAGCCATGCCCAGTTTTCATCCGTGGTAGCTCATCTGGAGTCACTCCAGATCAACATCAGTGTAGCTAAAAGCAGGATCTGATCTTTCACCTCTTCCGATGAAATGAGAATCAGAGGATTTAGACACTGATGAGGTATTTTCTCACTTAATTCTCTTGCACCAGTACAGAGGCTAGGGGATCCTGTCTATAAAATAATTTAATTATGCTGATTAGAGCCATGTATGGCTTAGTGGGTGTCAGCTGGGAGCAGCTCCTCAGTCAGGGCAACTGCCATGTGATAAATGAGCATGAACGAGTGAAATTGCTTGGTGTTACCCATTGCAGGAGCCTGGAGCTCCTCAGCAGCTTTCCCTGCTCCAATCCCCTGCATTAAAACTGGAAAACCAGGAGCATGCAGCCTACATGGGTGGGAGAACGTGTGCAGGAGGGAAGGTGAGCCTGGCATCGCCTTCACTGAGTATTTAAAGAGCTGCAATGACTCCAGAGTAGTTTCCCATGTGGACACACACATATGTTCACACTCCCACTTAGTTCAGTGCCTCTGAAATGAGAGTATTTTTTTCTTCCAAGCTGGTTTCTCTTTAGCAGCATTTGAAATGGAACTGTAAGGAAGTGACTACAATTCCAGAGAAACAGTCTGCTGCCCAAATGCTTCTTTAGATGGCTGTATCCAGGCAGCAGCATCCAAACTAGTCACCCCCAGCTGACTAGCTACTAAAGACCAGCCCACTGAGGTCTCGAGCGCAATTCATCTCTTCCTACAACAGATGACTAAAATATGGCAGAGGAACTGTATCCCAAAGTGCCTGTTCCTCTCTACTGACCAGAAGGGTGTCTTTGTGCAGATGATTCATAACAAAGGTGCCCATGCAGCAAGAGATGGTGTGCAGATCCACAGGGTCTCTCAGAAGACCCTAAGGCATAGGCTCTGCCTTCCCTGCCCAGGTGGGTTGTGTTGTTACCCACTTTAAAATCACAGAATCACAGACTGGTTTGGGTGGGAAAGGACCTTAAGGACCATCTTGTTCCAACCTCCCTGTTGTGGACAGCGATACCTCCCACTAGAGCAGGTTGCTCAAAGCCATGTCCAACCTGGTCTTGAGCATGCCCTCTTGGAACAATAACTTCCATTATTTGGAATTAATTTTCTAAAATACCTGAAAGCCTTTACCAGTCCTTTTCAGAGGTTTTGTGTTCACTTGATGTAATCACTGCTGTGCGATTAACCCACGTCTTACAATCTTCACTCCTCTTTCAGATATTCCAGAGGGTAAAAAGATTGTCTTTCCCAAGCAGACAATCTTTGCATAGGGTTCAGTATCCCCAAATCCTTCCTCTAAGAATAACTTTTGTTATTTTTTTCTTTGACAAAGGCAATTTAAAAATAAGGGCTCAGATGAGTCAGGATCTGGAAGTTCCCCTCAGTCCATGTGCACACACAGCTGAAGAATTCACAATTCACACGAGCAACATGTGGAGATAAGATTACACAGTGTGGGCGAGCATCTGTAATTCTCCACTCCAACCCACAAAGAGGGTACTTTTTATTATCCCATCTCGAGGCCTTCAGCTCCAATGGGCTGTGGTTTGTACCTGGGTTTTGCCCTGGTTGTCTTGACTGTAGCCAGGGACTTATGGGGCACAGGTAAGACTGAAGGATTTTTTTTTACCAGGGCATGGATAAGACAAGGGGGAATGGCTATAAATGAAAAGAGAGTAGATTTATATTAGATATTAGGAAGAAATCCTTTATTGCAAAGGTGAGGCCCCGGCACAGGTTGCCCAGAGAAGCTGTGGCTGCCCCATCCCTGGAAATGTTCAAGGCCGGGTTGGATAGGGCTTGGAGCAACCTGGGATAGTGAAAAGTGTCCTTGTCAATGGCAGGGGGTAGGACTGGGTGATCTTTAAGATCCCTTTCAATCCAAACCATTCCATGATTCCACATTCTTTTAAGGCTTCTCCCCTCAGGATGCATGTCTGCAGCTGGGGGGGGGCACTGTGAAGCTCAGTTTGCAAATCTTCATTTGCAGAAGAATAATTCAGTGGCATCTAAGGACTATTAAATCAATATTTGGGTGACAGCTTTTAAAAGAAGCTTTCTGAGTGCACCACAGACATTAAGGAAACCTCACTCTCTGTGCAGGCTTAGTGAGAGCCCAGAGAGCAGCTCCAGAGCAGGAGATGAGGCGGCAGCCAGGGCAGGGCCAAGCCTCCTGCCTCCTACCCCGTGCTGCTAACCACAAAGCATCCCCTCCCCTTTGTCAGGAAGGCTAATCCTGTAATGTGACTCTTGAGCAACGCTTAGGAGCCTAAATAGAACTTCATTCCAAAATAGCACGTATGAAAATGAAGATAAGGCTCAACAAGTTGTAACAGATGCCTGTTAATTAGTCACTGCAAGGCACTTTCAAATGTGAGCTGTGCTTGGTGCACCAGCCATCCACAGAGGCTGCTGTCCCCTCTCTTCTCCAGGCTTGAGTAAGGAGAAGGGATAAGCCTGGCCACCCTCATGTTCCTCAAGCTCCCGGTCTGGCTGCAGCAAGGGGATCCCTGCTTGATTTCTGACACTGGACTCAGCTCAGCATTAAAAAGGCAGGAATTTGGGTTTCACATTTGCACACAAATCCCAGCATCAGACAGTTCTGTGAGTATAGGGCAACCTCAAAAAACCAGCCAGGACTTACATGCCCTTATATAAGTACAGACAACACACACTGGTATCATTTTGTTACTTTTGTCTTGATACTTGCATTTTATCTTCATTTATATCTCATATTTCTGAACCCAGCAGCAAACAGTTTCTCCCTCTTTCATAACCCTTAATGATACAGGTTCCTTTTTTCCAAACTCTTTCAGATTACCATTTAAATTAACTATATAAATCAGGCCCTGGCCTCTATTACACGGGAAAACAATTGGGTTCTGTTTAACTTAGGAATCTGCAGTGTTTATAGATAGACAACCCTGAAGGTAAGTTACTAAACTAGTTTCTAGTTGCATTGATCTGTTGCCAGAATACATAAATTATTAACTGAGAAGTGACTCCAGAGAGTGTTGTGTATTTAAGTTCATATTTGGTAGGACTGTGGATATGTGGCTTGTCCATAAGTAGACACTAGAAATATTAATCACTTTGAAGTAGAATTCTATATTTTAATTGCTGAGAGGAGACTTCTTTCTTTCAGTGTCTGAGTAAGAAACCTTTCCCTTGCTTAATTTAAGTTACCACAGTGCAATCCTATGGGAAAACTCCTACAGATTTCCCTGAGGACTCCAGCATTGAGTCCATGGGAGTTTGACCATTTATTTTTGTTGATCAGAGTGCCCAGATCCCTCTGCCTCTTAAATCTATCTCCCTTGAACTCCAGCTACTCAAAATTTAGTGTTCTGTCACTGGAGCACTATGTGGAGAGCGAGATAATAGCGTTTTACTCCCAAAACGACACGAGGCACTCAAAATACTTGACAGTGCCAAGGTCTAGGTGAAGAACACTCTTTTCTGCTCTTTTGTGTTAGCCAGGAGGGTGACCCGAGGTTAGCTGTCCTTCAAAGCACAGAGGGTCAGAAAAATTTGAATTAATTCCCTGCCTGCCTTTTTGAGGACTGAGACAAGTCTGGTTTTGAAAATTAGGGGATATCACTGGGGCGCAGCACACACCCATTGAGAAGCACAAGCTGAGAAAATACATTTGCTTTGGATCTTCTAATTCTCTTCAATTTCTGAGGTGGGGAACCTTGATCCTCTGGAGATTAATAGGACAATATGTGGCATCCTGGCTGCTCCATGGGGTCAGCCTGACTGCAGAGAATGGGGCTGTGAGGAATGCAAGCTGTCTGCATGCCACTCAGCCCCTGGGTGGATTCAACACTAATTCCAGCTTGCCTCTCCCACCTCCTTGGAATAAATTCCTTCCCAGCTGAACTGCACTGCAGCTCCAGCTCAGAGAGAAGGGAAGTGACAGCCTGAGAAGGCTTGGTCCCAGCTGGGCAGGTATCACTCTGCACTTGGCCTCATCCTGGAAAATCAAGGAAATTTAACTTTGCCTCCACAGCACGGGGTGTCAACCGACTTCCACACAACAGGGAGAAATCCAAAAGTGTGATGACAGTCACCAAAAAGAAATTGTCTTGCAGGAACAGCCTGCAGCCATGAGGTGCCCCATCCTTCTGCTTGCAGCAGGTCCATTCCAGAGCAGCTCAGGGAACAGCAGGAGAGACATTTGCATGGGCAGCAAGTCAGAATTAAACAGCCACATGCAGTCACATCTTGTCCAGGCACCTACGTAGAGCATCCCTGAGAGAAGGGTGTTCACCTTTTGTATAATCTTCACCCACGCCAGAAGAAAGCACCTTCTTGGCTCTACAGGTGCCACAAATATTTTTGCAAAGCCCTGTGGTTCTTTGCAATTCAGTGTAAGCTTTAAACTCGTTAGGACTTGGGATTTTTTTCTGCTTCAAAACTGTGAGGGACTGAAGGATGAAACCCATTGGCTTTGACTGTACAGTAGCTGAGGTTCTGCCATCCTCATGTCTGGATCCTCTTGCTCTGGAGGCTGGTGCTGTCATTGAGCAATATGGAGCTGAGGTGAGCATTTCAAGTGGATTTAAGCACTTATATAACTTTAAGCAAAAGGGATGGACAGATTTTCAGGCTATCACCCAGGAAGTCCACAGAAATTCAAGTAAGGGAGCCCAGTTATCTAAAGGTATGTGACAGCTCTCAGGCAAACTTTTCCTCGCCAATGGCAAGACTGGCAAATTTTGTGGAGCTGAATGCTGCTAAAATCAGTTTTGAATATCCTGGTGATTTTATGTCCTTCTCTCATAATTCCTTCTCCAAGGCGGCCCAGTCTTCTGAGGTGTAGCATGGGGCTTTGAGATTAAAAAGAGAAATGTCTTTCTTGTATTAGGCATCTGTTGTTGATAGAAATTGAAATAAAATTGGCCCTACACATTTAAGAAATTTGAAGATTTGGCTTTGTGACTCTCAAAGGCCCACAAATTTAGTTTGATCCGGACATTTTTATTATGTAATGGTGTGGGTGACATCTGGACTGAAGTACTATGCCAGGGTTCTGTGTTTTAGTTCTCTTCCTCAGCAACGCTGTCAGGGTAAAGTGGAATACTGTGTGATTGCAATTCTGAGTATGTTGGTAGAAACCCCCTTTGTGATCTTCTGCAAGTCACTTTATCCCTTTGCAGAAGTTTTCCCCAATAAAACAAGGGGAAAAAAAAACCTTTCCCTGCACCAGGAACAACTTCAGAAGATGCTGCCAGTATGTGAGAAGTTTAGAGGCCACCAAGATGGGGAATGGTCCAAGTGCTAAGCTCCACTTTCTGTGACTGAGCTGCAAAGGTTGAGGCAGCCATGAAGCTGGGGACAAAACTGAGACAGAAAACCAGAGAATATTGTGGCAATTTCTGTATTGATCCTCTTGTTTGTGTCCCTGAAGTGCAACAGCAGAATTGTGGTTAAGCGCCATATCTAGAGAGCTTTTCCAACAGTGAGTGAGCAGCCATCTCCAGAGATAGGGGGCAAGGCAAACACTGTGCTCTGTGAACTGCCTCTGCAGACAACTATTCTCTGCCTCATAAGCTATTAATTACCAGATGTTAGAATTTATTTATTTTTCCTGAAAAGAATTCTGACAGCATAGAGACTTTAGAAAAGAATGGAGGGGGCAACAAAAAAGACTACTAGTTTAAAAATTCCTCTTCTCCCTCCAGTTTTTTAAATGCTGCTGGGTTGCTGAGCTGTGAAATATGATGTCTTTTTAAGAGTTCCAAGATTTTTGCCCAGAAGGAAGAAAATACTGTTCAGGTTTGTCTCTTGAGGATTTAATGATCACATCATAAATTTCTCTGGAGAAATGAAGTAGCAGTCAGTGGGTAATATCCCATCTAATGCTGTTTTCCCCTCTTTTCCTCCTCAAAAGCCCAGCCTCTCTCTTCAGACCTCTGGGATTTTCTGCATAATGGGAGGATGCAGAGACCCAGGGTGATGTGCCCTTCACAAACCAATTTGACACAGTGAAATATTATTTCTTGCTCCAGCTTAAATCTTCCTGCTTGATCTAAACCCCTTTGTGCCCTAAAAACAACACTGTCAAGTGTCCTCAAAAGCCAGACCAACTGAAATAAGGGAATTTTTCTATATAGCTGGTGTATGATACCAAACATCTATGCTTCTGCATTTCAGCACGTTTCAGAGGGATTCATAGTTTACTAGAAGGACACAGATACTGGAGAATAATGATTTCCATTTTCTCCATCATCTCTCCAAGGCATGTGAAACCAGCCTGACTTTTTGCTCAGAAGAAGAAAGAAAATTCTGTGAAAGAATGAGACAAAGGTGCAAAAAGCTGTGATTGTTTTAAACCTCAACCACCAGCCATGGAATTGCAGACTCATAGAATATCCTGAGCTGGAAGAAACCCACAAGGATCGTTGAGTGCAGCTCCTGGTCCTGCACAGGACAGCCCTATAAATCCCACCATCTGAGCTGCTCAGCATCATTTCTGGACAGAGGCAGAGCAACAACAATCCTTTTTGGATGCTGTGGGGTTTTTTTTCCCAAAGTCACATGTGGAACAAAGAGAAAGTCCATCTTTGAGGTAGAAACACTCATCAGGCTGACTACATCAGTATTTTAGTGTTGTCCTCCACACTTTCTCCCTTTTTGCTGTCTTTAAGCTTAGAGCTTCTAGTTCTGGTGTTGGCTTTTCTGGAAGCCATGTATCTTTACCTACCCTGCACCCAATATTCATCATAAATGCTGCAATATAGGGATGGAGGATTTATTAATTGCAAGAGCATTGGTACCCTTGGGCTGAGGTCTCTCCCAACCTCAGGATTTATGCATTTTACTATTTCCTAACCACCAGTGGTGTGTGACTCTCAGCTCTTTGTTTCCCAGGCACCTTCAATGAAAAAAAGCACAAGACTCCCTTGTTATCTGGTTCCTGCCTTGCAGCACAAATCAGAGCTATGGCCTGCTTTATCCCACAGTATTTTTAGGTCACATCTTACCCTTATTGCTCATCTTTTTCCTGGGCAGAGGTTATTTCTATGTGTGAACAGGCTGACCTGGCCACTCACAGCAGCTGCATTGGAGAACACCATGGAGAAGGGGAAAACAGCATGAATGTTTGAAACTCTGGCCTGAGATGGATGGAATCCCCTCTTATCCAAATCACCAGTGCTGGGGTGTGGTTTGGGGGAGAAAAAAGGTTGAATCTAAAGGAGGGAGACCCCTGCCCTCTCCTCACACCCACTCAGGGCTGAGCTTCAATTTGCAAGGCGGATGATGAGTGGGTTTAATATCTTTGGGCAGATCTCTTTGTTCTCCAGGTTTCCTGTTGCCTTGATAGTCACAAATGCCACAGTCTGTGGGCATGGGCAGGAGAGGTGGTGGGTCGTTGCTCCAGCCTTCTCACTGCCTGATGGGGCTTAGGACAGGTCTTCCCTCCTTCAGCCCTTGGGGATCTGGTTTCCTTCTCCTTCCTGCGAGTCAACATGCCTGATCACAGAATAAATATTGTACAATATTCCTTTGGAAAACACAGGGCTTCAGTGCTGTATCCCACCCTTACTCCTCTGAATAACCCATTTCTGCTCAAGGGCACACTGACCTTGAAGGACTTGTTGAATGTCAGGGTGGCACATCAAGCCTTGGATGCTGTCTCCTGACCTCACCTTAACACAGAAAAACAAAAGCCACTTTACAGTGCACCTGGAGATGGGCCTAAGCCACAGATTCAAATGTGAATGAAGACAGAAACCGTTTGGCTCCAGGGTTTTGGTTCTAGTCCTTAAATAAAGCAATTAAATTTACAGTGTGCCTGGCCCAGAGGAGATTGTAAGAAGGACTGGAAATCCTCCACCAGAAGTTATGGGTTTCATTTGGAACTCTGTGGAGGAGAGTCCTACAGTCTTTGCTATGAAAACATTGGGCCAAATTGTCAGCCTTGTCATTTAAATCACTGCTGCAACACACTTTCACTTGACATTGGCACATAGCATCTCCACACACCTACATAACTGTTTTATAAAATGCTCAGCCTGGCAGGATGCAATCCCAAAGGATAAATTAATAATAAGCCACATATACAGACATGAAATACTCAGAATTGCACAACAGTTCCAGACATGAACAATCCATATCAAGTTGGGTAAGACTACTCTGTTTCAAATCCCCTGTCAATGGGCACATTCCTACTTTGTGCTGCCAATATTTGCCGGATTTAGTGTGGCATAGATAAGATGTGACTCACGGTAAAACAGGAAAACCCTGTCCAAACTAGAAGAATCCCATTTAGTGTGTTGAAAAGACACCAAATTAGCTATTTCCTCAACATTTGCATGATTTTTTTTGCATGAAACAAGCTTCAGGGTGTATTCCCTCTCACAATCTTCTGATTTATTAATCTTTGTGGCATGGGCATAATTATTTTCATGGTTCTGCCATGGTTTCTACAGGCAATAAGCATCACCACCACTAAACAATTGTATCACCTTCTTCTCCTGCTTCCCCTGTAGCCTCCCAAAGCCAGTGCTCTCTTTCTCTTGGCAAAGCCTGATTTCCTCCTTTCTGCTCCCAATCCACCTGAAAGGAAAGGGATTAAGATGGAGACAGTTGTGCTGGCTGCAAGTCTGGCTGTGTGGTGAGGAGAGGCGGGGTGGCTGCGAAGTTCCCAAAACCAGAGGCTTCTTCCAGCCAGGGCTTCTACTTGGCACCCTCCAGACACAAGAGTGGAAAGGCAGGAGCAGCCAAAAGCACCTCCAGTCTCTCTGTCAGGGCAAGGAAGGTGATTGTAGGAGGCCTGGAGAGAGACAAGGCTCTACCCAAGGAGTTTGGGGTCAGTCAGGGCGGTTCTGCAAAGGGTGCTTTAGGTATTGCCAGTAGGAAAAGCCCCACATCCCCATGGCCCCACACTGTACACATTTTCTTGACTGCACCCTGTAGGGCTCTTTCTTCAGGTGTCCCTGGCTGAGGTGCTGGGAGCTGAAGTGATCTCCTCAGGAGCTCTCTGAGGGACAGGGACACAGGTGAGGCCCCTTCCCTCTTTACACCTGTCTGACTACATGGACAGGTCCTCCTCCTTCTGCTGGATTGGCCTTCCAGCCTCAATGGGATTATTGAGTGCCAACACCACAGTGCTGGCAGGGTCTCCAAGTGGTCTCTATCAACCAACTTCAGCCCTGCTCTTAATTGATTTTATGACATTTTCTGTCCTGGGGCAGAGCCATGGGTTTGACTCAAGGTGGAGGTCAGGTTTTCTGTTTCTCCAGCATTTGGGGATGAGCCTTGTTTGAACATTTCAACCTACCAATGCCTGCTGCCAGAAGCCAGCCATGCCTGCTGGCAAGCAGATTGTTTCAGAGCCCTGTTTTGTGAATGTCTCCTGCCTGGACCGGCTGGACAAGGGAAAACAGGAGACCAAGCTCACTTGGGCTCCTTGTGCTTGGTTCCAAACAGAAATCAGACCAAGAAATGGATGCACGGTGACATCTCTGCCTAGAACACCCCAAAATCACACACTTTGAGTAATCAGAGCTCTCTTTACCTCTGAGAATGAAAAATTAAATTCACATACTGGCTAAAAGCCGAGTCTCAGTGTTGGCAGCCAGTTGCTGCTGATGCCAAACGAGCCGGTTTCCTGGCTGGCAATAACCGGCTGCATTCCCATCCAGAAAGCCAAACTTGCACCCGAGAATCAGAGCAGGCATGCAGGCA
Source organism: Anthoscopus minutus (assembly GCA_013399455.1). NCBI lineage: Eukaryota > Metazoa > Chordata > Aves > Passeriformes > Paridae > Anthoscopus > Anthoscopus minutus. The sequence continues at coordinate 356,433 of VWYI01047189.1, forward strand.
GCAAAGCAGGGGACTGTGCTCCCACTTAGCACACAGCAAACCCGAGTTATTCTAGTGGATTTCTTCCAAGCTCCTGCCAATAAAACTAAAATCATAGTCATCTAGTCATTGCTTGCTTCCAGGGCCATGGAAATCCTTTCTGCTTGCTTCTGGGTGAGCTCTCCTCACTGGGCCTGTCATTGGGATTTTTTTTTGCCCCTCACAGCAATGCTCAGGAGAATATTGTAGACATAAAAGAGAAAATGAATTAGAGTCGTTACAAAAAAAAAAAAAAAGCCCTTCTTCTCTGTGATTTTTATCGCAGGCAGACAGCAAACCCACACAGCTGGGTGCTGGTGTCTGCCCAGCCTGGGAAGAGGAGGGAAGGGCTGCTCTGGGCGAGGTGCCTACCTGTGCTACCAGGGTAGGAGAGCACAGGCTGCAGCAGCCCCCAGAGAGCTCCTGTGGTGGCTGCTGACACCCAGTCCTGCTCATCCTGTGCCAGCTGGATGAAGCCATCCTCAGCACCCAGGGGATGGAGCTGGAGCACCGAGGCTGCTCAGTGGGAGGGACAGTGGGGGGTGTGTGGTCCTTGCCCAGTGTGCAAAACTCTGCTGATCCTGTGGACATTTCTCTTCAGAAAGGGAGGTAATGGCCTCAGACTGCACCAGGGTCAAGTTGAACATCAGGAAGGATTTCTTCACTGAAAGGGTTGTCAAGCATTTGAACAGGCAGCCCAAGAAAGTGGTGGATTCAACATCCCTGGAAATGTTCAAGAAATGAATGGATGTGGCACTTGGTGCTATGGTTTAGTTTGGCCAAAGGTTTGACTCAATGATGTCAGAGGTCTTTTCCAACTTTAATGATTCTCTTGATTCTCTAACTCTGCAGTGTTTGAGTGCATGGGGTGCCTGGTCCCTGCATCTTCATCCCTTAAACTCTTTTTCCTACTACCTCTCAGCCCGTGCTGTGCCTTCACAGTGCCAAGGCAAAACCTGCCCTGAGGGTTTTCCATCAGCATTCAGCCCTGGCCATGCTCAAATCACACCAATGCTGGCTGTCACTGATGCTGAGGAATCCAAACCCCTCTCCCTGCCTCTCTGGGCTGGAGGGGTCAGGCTCAGTCCCAGTGCACACTCCAGGAATAAAGCCAGCTCTGCTTCACATTGTGTCAGACTGTTCCCTCTCCTGACAACCCCGTTAGCAGCAAATGTCCTCATTGTCATTGGTGCCAGGCTTGGGCACCATTTGAGCAAGTGGCTCCAGGGCCAACTACTCCAGAGGCTTTCTCCTGGTAATTTTGCTGGCACAGCGTGTACTTGGACAGGTCAGGCAGCTCTAGGGCTGTCCCCAAAGCCTGTCTAAGTGCAATGGATTGCACCTGGGTTGGGATTCTTGACAGGGAAATGAGTTTCCATGACATTAGCCAACAAACTTAGAGCAAATTGCATCAATTCGTGCTAGACATCTTCTGCTTCAGGCTGAAGGAAACCTCTGAGGACAAATGCAGAGGAGGACACAGAGTGATAGTCAGCTCTGCAACACACTGCTCTAGAGAGGGATGAGAAATAATCCCATGTGTGAGTGACCCCCATCAGTGCCTCAGTACTTGCTGTCCCTGTGTGACTTTGCTGAGACAGGAGACTGAGGGTTCTTCAATAGCAGGAGCTCCAAACAATTTGCAGAGCAGGGAAGCAGTTGTGAAAGACTTTGTGAAGAATACAAACCCAGTTGGAAATTTCACTACCAATATTTATGACGCAGAACCAAAGGCTCTCATCAGAGACAAAAAAGTCCTGTAGTGTCCCTCATGGGAGCACTGGGGACCTCAGCTGGTTTCTCTCCCAAGGCGTGATGCCAGGAGTCTTGCACGACTCCCAGTTTCCACGTGTCTTTGCTCATGTTTGCAGGCTTTTGAGAGTTGCAAAATTTCCCCTTCCGCCGTCATCCCAAGGAGGGTGGACACTAGCACTGTTCCCCAGCCCCAGGGTCAAATTGCTCAGCCTTTGAAGATATTTCCTTGGAGTCCTTGAGCCTGAGTTTCTGGGCCTCTTTGAAGTTTCTCCTTGATGTTAGTGCATCTCTGGGTGACTCAGTTCCCTTCCTCTCCAAGTGAGATCAGATCTTGTTTGCCAGCTTTGTTTTATGTCCCCCTGCTCAGATATGTAGTCTTGGGCCACTGAGTGCAAGGACTCTGAATTTATGGTGGACTCTGCATGCATCAGCATCATCTCATTGCTGGTAGCACATTTCTCTGGTACAGGGGTCTTCGAGGCATCCCTGCTTTCTAGAGGTGAAATTCTACACCCAAGCTTCATAGGTCCCAGGGCTTTCACCAACCATGAAAACCCTCACTGGCTTCCAGTTTTGTTGTGTGGGACTGAAATGAGGATGAGAGAGCCAAAACACCTCTCCTAGAGTCATGCAGAAAATCCCTTCGACCTTTTTATTACTCCTTCAGGAATGACTCCTTTGCTCACATCTTTCCCGGAGAACTTTTCCAGCTGCAGTTGTCTCCTGAGGGCTGTTGTGGTCACCTTCAAGAGCAGGAATCAGCCTTGAGCTCTTTACAATGCCCAAGGCTGGCATGAGCTGCACATTTTGTTCCACTGTCCATCCTGCAGCCACAGTGAGCTTGCAGAGCTCGCAGCCACACAGAGCCAGGTTTAAGGGGAGTTGCCCTCTAACATCCATTGATTCAGGCCTTTAACCTGGGAAGGAATTTGCTGCAGGTCACAGGAAGCCAATGGATAATTCCACAATCCTCATTGCATCCCAGTCTTGCAGCGTCAGCCTCTCAGGCATGTTTTTCACCAATGCAGATATTTGTGCGCTTCTGGATGAGAAAACCAGTCCCTCAACTCAGTCTTCTTACACACCCACTGACCCCCAAAACCTGGAATCTTTCTTGGAAAAAGCAAAGATTTAAATGCTAACAGCCAGAGGGCAGAAAGCAGAGCCCATCCCTAGCTCTGCTGGCACAGCTGGAATCGAGTGCCATGGAGTGAGAAGGATGAGATGGGGAAACTCAAGACAAACAGGCTCATATTAGGGCTGGTACTACAAGCCAGCAGTGACTGTGCTCCCACGTGAGAGTAACCCTCCCTGAGCTAGGGAACTGGACTGCTTGTGGAGCTACAACAAAGGATTTAAATGTTTCCTCTTGGAACAGGATGAAGCGAACCGTCCGCAACCCCATCCAGTGGGCAGGTTGTCATCCCCCCTTTCCCTGCCTCCATCCAGAGAAGCAGCTCTGCTTCTCATCCACATCCACCCTCCCCTTTGAAAGCCAAGCTTCCTGCTCTGGGTTATTTCTGACCTCCAGAGCCAGGCTGCCAAGCACCCAAGGATGAGCTGTCCGAGGGGGCCTGATGGGGCAGGGCAGGGACCTGGGGTACTGGGGGTCGTTGAAACAACTTTTCTCATTGAAACAAGGCAAGATTGCAGAATCATGGAATGGTTTGGGTAGGAAGGGACTTCAAATATCATCTTCCTCCAGCTCTCAAGATGCTTTTCTGGCCAGCTGTGTCCAAGCAGGCAAAGTTCTCCCACCCCTGTCTCAAGGCAAACAAGGAATTGCCATTTTTTGGCCCTCATTTTCAGATGTTATGGTGCTGCTGCATGTGCATTTATTCCCTCCTATTCACACAGATGTATAACCAGGCAGCAGCTGTAATGTAATACCAGAGTCCTGTATATAACTCTGAAAACACCACTTGAGCAGCCCTATTATCGTGAGACCAATCTGAGCAGGAAATATTATCATTACCAGGGGGCATTATTTTTTCCAATCACACTTCATATCAGTTGTCATCAAACTCTGTGTTTTATATAGTGTTACAATAGCCACAGTTGCCATGAATTGTCTCTGGATGGACTGTAAGTATTAAAAACAAAATAAGAAGCATATGTTGGAATGTCTGAAACTAGCAGACAAAACTCAAGGCTTTGACAACGTTACGGGTTTTTTGGAAGGAGCCAGATTTTAGCAATAACATTCCACTTTTGTGAGTCTACCCACCAGCATCTAACCTGCCCTATAACATCTCACTCGAGTTTACAATTTCCTTCACCTCCTGTTCCTTTCTAATGTAAACTCTCTGGTTTTTCTCGAACGTGTGGCTTGGAAGAGGAATAGCCCCAGCCTCCCAGGTGCCAACTGGAAATCTTCCTTCGCAGGGGACAAGCTAGAAAAAATGTACAATCTAAGGAAAGTGCTCATCCATAGCTCATTTTCTCCCCCCCTGCTCCTGTTCTAGCTGTAGCAAAATGTCAAAGGCATGATGCACACATTCCTTTGAAGCCATTCCATCGCCTGATGATCCATTTTGCTTACGAAAGGAATGTACACTCGGTGCTGTGATTTTTGTTGGAAGGCCTCAGCAGCAATGGAATAACTGCAAGAAACACTGCCAGGCTTCTCCCCCTTTCCCTGAGCATTCCAAAACATCCATCCAGCGAGCAATAAATAGCAAAAAAATATTAATTACCCAAAGGAAGAATTCTCTCCTGAACAAATATTGGCTTTATGACAAGAAGGAGCTTGTGAAATGTGTGTTTGCCTACCAAGCCCACTCAGTCTATTTCTGATTCCCAAAGAACATAATGACCTGTGTGCCAGATTTTATTTGGGCTTTTTTTTTTTTTCAATGGCCAGCAAGAACTGTAACAAATATTCAGGAAGGAAAACACTCCATTGTTGCTTCTGGTCTTATAGTGGGTTTTGTTCTGTGTTTTTAACTGTGCTTCACTTCTGGAGCTGCACAGAAAAAAACCTCTCTTATTCTTTATTAACTTATTCACCAGTTCTCTCAGCTTTTCCTGAATTCATTTACTGCTTAGAAGTGTTCAGTAAACGAGCTTGGGAGAAATCAGTTTTGAGCTATTATATACCACACACAAACACAGAAGCACATGCATATAAACATATATATATATATTTTCACAGATACATGAGTAGGGGCTTGATCCTGGGGCCACAAAAAGTATAAATATATAAAAGCCTCCAATCCACACTCCAAAGTAAAAATTATGGTCTCCATCCTGTGCAAAATGCTGTGCACAAGGCTCAGTCTTTGAAGAACCTGTTGCAAATGAAGGGGAGCCGCTGATTTTTTGATCCTGTGGCAAACACCACCCACCCTCATCCCTGCCAGCCAGCCTGCAGGAGCTCAGCTCCTGGAGCTACTGCAAAGCAGGAGCTGTGGTGAGCACGAGAGTGGCTGAACTGGGACAGAATAAAGGTCCAGCCTGCCTAGAGCCCAGCACAGCCCAGCAGAGATGCCATGGGAGGGATGTAAGATGCTGTCCCCAGGGTGTCCCCCAGCCTCAGCCTTTCTCAGCTCAGGGGCTGCCTGAGCTGCATGTGGGGTTTCTGCATTTCATGACTCTTTGCCTTTGACTTCTCCAATCTGCCTTGAACATGCAAGCTGAGAAGCTTCCTGCAGACTGGGAGGGAAAAAGAGCTGGGAAAAGGGGATGTTTCTGCTCCCACTTTGGTTTGCTGGATGCAACCCTCTTCTGCCAAAAGGAGTGTAGATCACCCTGCTGCAAAATTCCCATGGCATTTCCCTAGCAGGTCCCACAGCCTTCACAGGCTACTTCCCTTTGTCACAGGCTCAAATCTTTTGGTTCAACAAGAGCTGAAAAACCATTGTTGGCACTTACTCCTTGCCTCACTTGTTTTGGGGCTATTCTTCTGGGAAAACAAACAAACAAACAAACATACAAAAAACATCACTTGGACAGGCACTTAGGGGAAACCTGGAAGGAGTTCAGGTCTGTGTAGCCCCAGGGCTTGGTAGCCAGTCCCAGGACACGGAATGCCAGTGTTCTCCTGCAGAACAGCACGGCAGTGACATTTGGAGTTTAAGTAAAATGATGGCAGCCTTCCTGAAAGCAAAGCCTGCTTCAAAACACTCAGAGGAGACCACCCAGCAAAGACATGCCTGGAGTTCCCCATGAGCAAATCTCTTGCATCCTAAGCTATCCCTCATCTAAGTTGCCCAAGGCAGGACAAGATCCATTCATAGGTTGTGCCCTTCCCTGCTGCGGGGAGCCGGTTGTATTGTAAAGGCAGTCAGCAGTTAGGAGCAGTTACATAGAATTATTTATCCACATAGAGATCTTTTCATGAACAGAATAGTAAATCTTTTCATTCAACAATTTTTAGACAAAAGCTATTTGTTAATGTGACATTTTTCAGCTGTATCAGTGCAAACATCCATCCATTTAGTTTTTCACACACAGAAAACTTTTTCCTTGCTGTTTGCAAAAATAAAAAAAAAAAAAGAGGCAGGGTGAATGAAAACTGAATATATTTTTGTTGTTGTTGTTGTTTTTGCTGATGTTGTTTGGTGGGGTTTGCTTTGCTGGAAAATAAAAAAGAAAGGTCAAAATAAGATGATGTTGTGAGTCTTTAATTTAGGGGAAAGGTCATTTTTAACTATCTAAAATCTCTTGATTCAATAAGTGTTGCCCAGATCCAGTGTCATGCTTTGCTAATCAGATTTCAGGAGACATCCAGCACAGTAAATCACACTGCCATGTCTTAGCAGTCAAACCAAACGTTGTTGTTCCACCATGAGGAATATCACAACTGGAATACTCTCCACAGCTGACTCTTGTAGGACCCTGAGCCATGCTGCTGGTTTTTGGGGATGTGCAGAAAAGAAGAGCAAAAAGACAGGGAGACCAGGAAAGGGATTGCAAAGGCCAGTAGCATTCACTGGGATTCTTCAGGGCTGAGATCCATCCAGCTTTATCTTCCCTTCCTCACCTTCCCCACAGTGACTGTCTAATGGGAGGAAATACATCCTCTCTGCTTGTCATGTTTGCCATGAATTTGTGCTGTGGAGTTACAATTTCTGATCACTGTCTTTTTTTTCCCTCTGTGCTTGTCTAGCCTTTCAACAGGATTCTTTTCCTCTCCACCAGCAGACATGAGAGTGGATTGCAAAGTGATTCAGCTGGAAAAACTACCAGGAAATGAAACAAACAATTGATTAAATTGTTTTCTGCATAAAAATCCAAAATCTGGCTTGAATTTCTAGAGCTGGAATACCACCCAGGGGTTTATGTGCAGTTATGTCCAACCACTGGGTATTCATCTTTCCTCCTAGTGTGCTTCTCTGATCATCAGTGGGTTGTAGCAGAAGATAAATTTCTTTCAGTTTGATGCTATTCCTGGCGCTTCTGTGGTGTTCCCACACAAAACTTTAATTGTCATAAACACCTTGAAATTTGTTGGGCACAAAGAAATGAACTGATTTGATAAACAACACTCATCGCACCAAAGTAAGCACAGACTTGATTTCTATCATGCAAAATCAGATGTGGTGTCAGAGTCAGAATAGCAAACAGGAGGTTTCATGGGAAAGGCTGCTTGTTTGCAGCAGGTAGGATGCCTTTGAATATTTCAGGTGTGACTCATTTGGCAAGAGAAGACACCCAAATTGCCCATCTGAGCAAGTCTCCCCAGTCTCCCTTTGCAGCCACTGGAGATCTCATCAGGGGAGACTGGGACTCCTCCACAAGCAGGCACCTGAACCTGGCTTGATGTCCTGTGCTCTCCAGCCTGGCCATGGCAGTGTCCCTGTGGATGGCAGAGGTGCTGGGCTGTAATGCATGATGAGGTGAATGGTTTTCTTTCATGCTGGAGCAAATTCTAGTGCTCTGGTGTGCTGCAGGGCGTGTCAGCAGCAGAAATGGTAAACCCAGACCTTGTGCCTCTGTAGGAGCAAAGCTCTTGATTTTGTGTCAGGTTTAACCCCCCCCAGATCTCTGCTCAGTGTGAACTTTCTCATTTGATGCAATGCATTCCTGGTGGTTTTTCATGTTCCCATCACTCAAGAGGTTGCTCCCTCAGCTTGCTCAGGCTGCATGCAAAGCCTTGACTCTGCATGGAACATTTGGCCAAAATCTTATTCTCCTTGGTCAAACCTTGAGCTGGCAGCTGGGTATCTTTGGGGTAAGATATTCCCCTCCCTGGTCCTGGTGTCCAGCTGAGTGGGGATCAGAGATTCTTTCCTCAGCACATCTTGGGCACTGGGGGAAGGACAGACTTCCTAAAATACAGACTCATGAGACCACACAATGGTTTAGATTGGAAAAGACCTCTAAGGTTGTCAAGCCCTGCAGTGCCAAGTCCACCACTAAACCCTGTCCCTCAGCATCACAGCTACACATCTTTTATGCACCTTCAGGGATGATTACTCCACCACTGCCCTGGGAAGCCCCTTATGATACCTAACAACACTTTCAGTGAAGAATTTTTCCTTATATCCAATCTAAACCTCCTCTGGTGCAACTTGAGGCCATTTCCTTTTCCTATTAGACAGCCATGGCCATGGAGAAGGTGAGGACATGGAACTAAGCCCAGATGGATCTTACTAAAAGATTAATTCCTCTGCTGCCCAAGCTTCAAAGGGAGTAGCCTCCTGTCTTGCTATCAGGAAAACATTTCTTTTTGGCCAAGGCAGTCCTGTAAACCTCTTGGAGTAGTCAGGATTTGCAAGAGAAGCAGGTCTGGTTTAGCTGAAAGATAAATCACCATTCCCAGCTGGTTCCTAGAGCTGTCAATACCCTGACCACACCTGGGCATTTCCAACAAAATGTCCAGTTTTCACCCATGCACTGCCTTGAAATCCACCAAAATGCATCCACCACAATTTCCACCTCCTGCTCTTCTCATGTGGTGATAATCTGTGTTTGAGGTGCACAAAGACCTCAGGTGTGGCATGTATTTTCTCCTGCTAAGGCAGAGGGAGCCTGTCTTATCCCTGTGTGCTGCATCCTCTAACACAATGTGGTGTCACTAATAATGAACCTGAAATTCATGTAGCATCAAACTTTCTAAAATCCAATCTTGGCCCAGCCTTGTATTCTGAATAGAATACATTGAAATAGGGGTTATTTTGCTGAGGTTTGATTTTCTTTTTTGTTTTGGTTTTTTTTGTTTTTTTAACCAAAGAAACTCTAACCCACTGAAAAAATTTAGAGGGAAATTGCAAATGTTATGTTTGTCTGAACAGGAGTCACTCTGGGAAAAACACACTACAGACAGACAAATTTCTGAGAGATTCCCCCCACCTTCCCCCATCCTGTGTGTAACTCAGATGAGGAATGTTCTGGTTTAGCTTATTCCCATCTTCTAATGCACACACACTGCTTATCAGAGATGCACTAGTTAAGGTGGAGGAAATAAAGGTGACCTCTACTAGTTCAGGTCTTTATGCAATTTGAGATGGTCATTAGTCACATATCTTGGCATGCAGTGAATTAAGGGCTCCAACTTACAGAGTATCTCGGACCTTTTGTTTTGTATTTTGCTCTCCTTTGTGTGGCTGAACACCCAAGAAGGTTGTTTTATTCATCTGACTCTTAAGACTTTATATAATTTTAAACAATAATATACAATTTAAAAATCTGTATGTCTTCTCCAGCTCTTTTAGCTAATTATGTGTGAAGAGTCCTTCTGGACTTGGTGGGAAAAATGTTTCTCAGCTATTAATCAAGCCACTGATTTAGGAATTTTGCTCAGGGAAAGAACTTAGCCCTCATGCAGGGAAAGGACCATAAATCTGCGAGAGGAAGAACTTCTGGGGCTCTGTTACTCATCCTCTTCCTGCCTGTGTGAATGGAGTGACTTTTGCAGACCAGATGCAGCAGTCAGCACCACAAGAGCGGCAGGGAAATCCCTGCTTCCCTCTCAGCATGAAGGAGACACAATTTGAATATGTTTGGCCGTAGCCAAGGAGGAAAAGGCAGAAAACAAGGTAAAAATCACCCCTGAGCTCTGCAGTTGTGCTGACACACAGAAAATGGACAACCGAAAATGCTTCTGTTCACAGAATATCCTGGGCTGGAAAGGACCCACAAGGATCATCGAGTCCAACTCCTGGCCCTGCACAGGGAGCCCCCAAGAGTCACACCCTGTGCCTGAGAGCATTTTCCAAATGATTCTTGAGCTCTGTCAGGCTTGGTGCTGTGACCACTGCCCTGGGGAGCCTCCTGCAGTGCCCAGACACTCTCTGGGTGAAGAACCTTTCCCTAATGAAGTGGTGGGACACCCACACTTGTACCACACATGGATCTAAACGCTGCACAGTGAGATGCCACCACACTTCCCTTTGCAGCACATCTGGACCCACACCACCTTCCTAATCCCAGAGGCTTCCCAGACCACTTCCTCCTCCTCCACCCCTCATCCCCCCTGGCCAGTGCTTTCACCAAGGCTGAGCTGCCCCTGGGGACAAAGATCCAAGAGAAAAGCTCAATAAATGCAAAAAGAAGCACAAGGAACAGTGGAGAAGGTCCTGAATTTGTGCCTTTATGGCTAAAAAGGGGCTGTGCTCAGCTGATTTGGGTGAGTTATCTCACTGTTAAAACAAATCTTCCTGTTTGGGAAAACATTGCTCAAGAGTAAAAGGGCCAGTAATTGCTTTTAGAAGCTGATTTTTTGTGTGGGCTTACACACTTTTTGCCTCTGTCCTAAGAAGCACAACTCCCACTGACTTACTAGAAATATTAAGAACTAGTGACTCAATTTCTAAGAATAATTTTGGGTGTTTCTATTTATAGGTATCAGCCCTAAGCTCAAAAGCAATGGCAACACCCAATCATCTATTTTTCCATTATGCTTTGATATCAGACTGAAATAGCCTGTAAATCAACACTTTCCACCATTCCTTGTCTCTGATATCTGCACTTTCCAATCCAAAGGCTCACAGCACTCGATTGCTCAGGGAGGGACATGAGCCATCAACTATTTTCAGGAATTGCCTGGAAACCCAGTTTAAAATAGAAATGGAGATGCTGGTGGACAGATGCAAAGCTGCCCTTCTGTAGTGGACTAAAACATTAAAGAGCATTTCTGAGGGGCAGCTGGTGGGTTGGAAGTGTCACTGGTGGAAAGGGTGTGGGACTGAGGATGGAGAAGGAAAGGATGGAGGGACAAGGCAGGGCATGAAGAGGTAGAGGCTGGAAAGTCAGAGCATGGATAATCAGCCTTGAAATTATTTCAACTTGAGGCAACCAAAGTACCTTCAAAAACGTCCCCAAAGATGAATAATCAGACCCACTCCAATCACTTTGGACTGCAGTTTTCAAATGCAAGGCACAATTTTTAGAGGATAGACAGGATCATAGAATCCTTGAGGTTGGAAAAGCTCTCTGAGATCATTAAGTCCAACCCTTAACCCATCACTGCCAAGGTCACCACTAAACCCTGTCCCCAGTACCACATCCACATGTCCTTTAAATCTCTCCAGGGATGGTGATTTCACCAGTGGCAGCATCAATAGTCACCACATACCAAACAATTTAGGCTAGAAAGTCACTCCTGAGCATTTCAACCAAAGAAATCAGTAGTGCATATCTGTAACCAAATAATGAAAAAAAGACACATACAGGATTTTAAAACTCTGCAGAAACAAGAGATATCTACTTGTTACAGGAATCTCCTAAGCCATTTAGTATCCTTTATTTAGGATTATAGCACACCTATTGCTTTAGGGCAAAAAACTTGCTTGCTCATGTTTATTATGTAGAGGGAAGGGGTTAGGGGAGGGAAGGGCTGCACTTCCCCCTCCCCAGTGCTCAGCATCCCCACAGCTCCAGCCATTTCCAGCTCACTGAGGTGAGCTTACAGAAGAAACTCTGAGCATTCTCTCGCCCTGGCCTGGGCCGGGGTGAGAGGCAGGATGCCGGATGTCAGCGCATGACTCATTCTCTGGGAAACCGAGCGTGGTGTGGCTTTCTGAGGAAAGAACCCATGAGTAAGGGCTTTTATTTTTCTTTTTTTCCTCACTTGTTTTTCTTCTCTCAGTTTTTTTTCCCTCCTCACTCGTTTGTTGTATTTTTTCCCTTCACTTTTTTTTTTTTTTAAATTTTTAAAAGGGAATTGGGCAATGCAGAACAGGTTACAGCAGTTTGGGAAGAAGGGCACTGCAACAGCTCCAGTGCTTCCCCCTTGCTCAGAAGCCACAGAGTTTAATGCTGTGGTTGGGAGCTGTTGCTTTCACAGGTTATAAAAACTCATTTTGAGCAAAATGAAATAATATTAAATAAAATGCAGTTGTTTCTCTGAAGTTGTTGTCGCTCTTGAAAGGGTGGGTTTGAACAATATTATTTTAATCAAGTGTTTGGCTGCTGCAGGATGTCATAAGGAGGCTGGGATATACATGGATCAAAACAGGTTTGAACCAGCTTTGCAAAACCAATAATGTGCATTTCTTTATAGAGCTTATATATATATTTTTTTTTTTTAACCAGTTCTGCTTAATTACTGGTTTAGATGGAAAAACCAGTCCATCTCTGATTTCTGGGAGAATTGAAACAAGCCTTCCAGTAACAGCACCTCCCTGCCACACATGGTGCTGAGAACCTGTTGCTGTTAGGAATTATTGGTCACGTAGAGACTGTCAGTGGCCTAACATACCTGGATGGGTTACGCTTTTTGTGGGGTATCCTCTGCTCCACAGCCTCTCTGAGCATCCTCCTGCCACCAGCCAGCCAGCCTGACCCAGGACTGCTTGCTGACTGCTCCTGGGCACAGCGACACGAGTCAGCACAGTCCTAGCCCTCACACAAGCTCATTTTGGCTCTCACAGCTGAGCCAACAGCCCCAAAGTCGGGAGGAAAGTGGAGACCCCAAGAGGGGCTGCGCTCGGTGTCGTGGGGAAGGCTGGTGGCACCTGGCATCTTCTGCCAGCAAGGAGGGTCTCAGAGGGGATGTGAGCCCACAGCCCTGTCCATGGTGAGCTGGGGGCCTGCCAAAGAGCTCTCCCAGCTGCATTTCCCAGAAACAAAGCAGAAAGACAAGAAAAAGTCAACCAAGTTTTCTAATAGGCGCAGGAAGGCTGCAGTAGCTTTTCCACCTACTCACATTGTGCCCAAAGAAGGGGTTAAAAATAAAAGGCAAGGAGTTAGGGCTGGGGGGACATCCCTGTGACAGGACAGCCTCAGGTAATGGGCCTGGGGAGTAGGATTTTGACAACATCTCCCCCGCAAAATAACTACCCAGCTTTTGCAGGAGGTCACCCCGCTGGCAGGGCTGGCACAGAGGTGGTTAAGGTTCGTGCAGGTGTTTCCCTGTAATAGGCACTGTCAGGTACCTTTGCAGCCTTGATGACCATCTGGTTACTATAAAGAATGGTTTATGGGATCTCATCCTGGCTTTTGATGACTATAACATGAGGGCCTGCAAGGTACAGCTTCATAAAAATAACAGCTTAATAATGAGAACGACTTTCCCCTTCCAGAACAGGGAAATTCAGGTGTATTTTCCCCTTTCATTAGAATTGTAAAATGAGACAAAAGAGACCCAGTCATCTAGGAGGGGAGAAAACCCCACAATCCCACAAAGTTCTTAGAATTTCAGCAAGGTGCAAGCACATCTCGCAGCTGGCTGCAGGGCAGGACTGAATCCCAGTCTCTAACATGAGGAAGGGGAAACTGAGGCACAGAGGTGTGAAAAAGCTGGAACAGCATCATCCAGGCAGCCAGTGGTCAGCACAGGAACCTCAGCTCTCCCTCACTCCTGCACTCCTGCAATTAAAGACATCAACACAGCTACCCAAGGGTTATCACCTTTTACCACGGCTTTGTCTTCATCTTTCAAACTCCTTTCTGTATTTCCAAAAGCACTAACTCTCTCCAGTTCCAGTTTCTCAGTGGTTTATAGAATATCAGGGCAGTCTGTGAATATATGAGCTTCTCCTTTCAAGAAATGCTTGCTGTGTCTGGCCCAAAATTGCTTCATTTTCTCACGAAGGTATGGAGGACCTTCTGCAATGCATTTCTTCAGGACACTGAAACCTTGGTTGTGTAAAATCTATGGTTTGGAGGTTTTTCTTGGGCATTCCTCTCAAAAATATTTTCTGAATTTGCTCTTGCAAAAAATACCCCCAAACCAAACCAGAACAGAAAACAAACAAAACCAAACCAAACAAAACAAGACAAACAAGAAAAGCTCCAGAAGATTTTCATGCAAGTATTTTGAAGGAAAGATTGAAATTCAGGTATCTGGATGATTACAGGCAACAGAGACAGCAATTTCACCTGAAACCAGGGGTCTAGGACCATCCTTTGGAGGCACCTGGTTCTAGAGAGTGGTGGGCTGGACAGTCAAGCCCAAGGCTGATCCTTGAAGAAGTGGGATCAGCTGGAACTGCAGCCTCCCATGGAGCTGGGACATCAGAGCCCCTGGTCCTCCCCTAACCCTTCTTTTGCAAACCAGTGAGCAAAGAGTGGAGCCATCACTAAAGGACACCTGACCAAGAGCCAGGGCAGGCTGGGGACAGCCCTCAGACCCTGCTTGGGTAGAGAACAGCTCCTTGCATAGGGGCTTGGTGGTCCCAGAGGCAGGGAGGGCATCACTCCCATCCTTTATCTGCCAGAGGAAACTCCCTCTCTTTTTCCTTTTTAGAACCAGGCCATCTTTTGATGCCCCGAGATGGGCTAGGGGAGCTCTGGAGTGGGCCAGGGCACTGGAGACCATTGGCTGCACATCTGGGAGGAGGCAGGGGTGGGATTATCTTTCTTTTGCCTCCGGTTTGACCTCTTTGCCAGCAGATTGTTCTGATTTTCCACATGGAGGGATCTAGGGACCCTCTCGAAAGTTCAAACTCCCGGCGTCTTCCGTGCTGACAGCAGCAGAGCTCCGGGCAAAACCCTCACAGGGAGCTGGGCTGCACAGCAGCATTGCTGACCCAGATTGCTTCATGCACAAATTTGGACATTTCATGACTTTTTTACACTGGACCATGCTAGTCAGAAATTTCCATGGAAAAGAGGGAATTCGGGCTTGCATTTTTGTGTTGTTGTTTTTTACCACCTCGCCAAAAGACCTGAGGGAAATTGCTGACATGATTTCAAGTTGAAGCAATTCAATTTTTCTTATTGCAACAGAATTTTCTCGCAAAATTTGCAAGCAGCAAACAACCAAAAATCTTAACAAGTGAAAAACAAGAAACAGGGTTGTTTCTTTCAGATTTTTCCTCAGCTAAGAAAAGCAAAACATTTCCATCTTTAGTCAACCTGAATTCATGCAATTTTTTTATTTTTGTTTTTAACTTGCTTGATTCAGCCAGCAAACCTGAAAGATCAGCTGTTTGCACAGCTTCATCTGACAACCTCCTTGACTTCCTCTGTGCTGGTGCTTGGCTTGGCTGGGCTTGGCTTAGCCAAGTACTGTCCATCAGCTCAGCATAACACAAAGCTATAAAACACGTGGGAATATCAAGAACTGTCCTTCTGCCCTTCCTAGCTCAAAGGGGCATCTAAAACCAGAATTTCCCAGCCCGTGGCTGGAGGACAGAGTCTCCACAATCACATATCTTAATAACAGGTCTGACCCAGCACAGGAGTGCTCTGTGGCATGCACATTATTGCTCCATCTGCCCTGGCTGCAAACATTTATTATTCTCTGTGACACACGTTGTAAAATTGCACTGAGGGAACCACGTCTAGTTAGTAATTTCCATTCAGATGAGCTGAAGGAATTAATGTATTTGGAAGATCTCAGATCTTTGGAGATAAGGACAGGCGATGGCACGCTTGAAAATAATCACCCTCAACTGTGCACAAGCTTGAAACCACCCTGCTAATCACAGGCAGCCTGAGTGCTTATCGGGGCAGAGGGAGAGCTCAAGCACCATTCAAACTCTCTAATAATGGTAAATGATTCCGCAAACGCACGTGTTCAGGGCTCGGACTGCTTCCAAAGCTAAGTGCTTATGAAAACTTGAAGTGCTCCACTGGTTTTAAATCACTGTGCAGGGCTGACTGATTTAAACTACCAGAGCACTACTCTTTTCCTTGCATTTTTTTTTCTCCACCCCCACCCCAACCCTCCCCTTTCCCTTTTATTTTTTTTTTAATTTTTTTTTTATGGACGCTTCGATTTGGAAGCAAGTCAAACACTTTAGCGGTTCGAGACCATATTGAACCGATTTAGAAAGATGTCAGAAAAAGAAACAGTAAATTACGGTTTTAAACCCGTGTGTTTCAGAGCCTTTAAGAAGCAGAGGCTGCAGCTAGAGCTGGGATGGATTAGCAGGGCTGGAAGACAGCGCTGGTTGAAGGCATGGACACTTATCTGTTTGATCACATACCTACTGCAGGACAGATCTGCCCATGTGCTGCTCCCTGCCCTGCACCTTTGATGTGCTGACTTTTCCCTCTGATCCTCAGTGGCCTCTTGCTGCAACTGGAAAAATTCCTCCGTTGTAGGTGCTGTGCTAAAAAAGGGCCCAAAATGTAAGTGCTGTACATGGAAATGGGAAAGGATGCATCCCTCATATGGGGTTTTTAAATGAGCAGTGTTGGAGTCTTGGCAGCTTCCAACACAGACAGCATCACAACCCGAAAGTGAAACTTTCTGGTAGATTCATAACTCTCAAAAGACAGAATAAAACTGAAACAGACAGCATAAATAATGGAAAAGAGAAATAGACTTTAAAAATTCTGTCCTGTTTAATAATTCAGAATGATTATAACATGCTGAAAGGAACTTTTTTTTAATTACTTCTAGCCTGGCAATCTCCCATTAGTGCACACATATCTCCATCAAAAATCATCAGCTAACAAGAGCTGCATTAGTGCGAGACAAGTGGCAAAGTACATCCCTTTGGATGTTTACTCACACCAAGGACATGCCCTGCACTGCCTTCCCACACCTGCAAACGTGTTCAGGATGCAGGAGACACCACGGCCCTCAGGACCACAGCCGTGCCCTGGCTGCATAAAAAATTGAAAATAAAACTCCCTGGGAGCCAGTAAATGGAAGCTGCTTGTCCCCCTGGCTGGGACACGAGCGCATGGTCGCAGGCATGAGCTGAGGTTTCCCTCTCATGCCATGTGGTGAGGTTGAGGCACTGATACAGCCACAGCCAGTGGGGGAATTGAGGACATGGGAGCACACCAGGCTGAGTGCTGAAGGCAACATCAGCTGAGACTGAATGATGAGTGCTCTGTCCCTAAAATGATGGCAATCCTTGTTTGGTGACTCAGGCTGTGCACCCTGCCTTAGGATGCTGTAGGTAGAGAGGTGTTGGCTGCTGCTGGCGTTGACTTGACAGTGGAGGCTGAAAGGCAGGCAGAGCATCAGCATTCACATCACCCAGAGCCACATTTTCCTCCTACCAGAGCAAGGGGAGAGAAGGGAAGATTTTCCCAGGTCATGCTTTCCACGAGACACAGAACCAAATGGCATGTGGGTGAGGAGCAAAGCTCTGGAGATGTCAGAAAGGAGGAGAGCAGATGGCAGGAGACGAGGGGTAGGTGTTATGATTGATAGCTAAGAGATTTAGGTGGCAGAGTCCAGCTGAGTCACAAGCACTGGCATGGCTGGAGGCAATGGGACAGTGGAGTAGCCAAGGAGTGCATGCCTGAGGAGGAGGAGAAAATGCACAAAAGACTTTTTTGTACTGGGAGGTGATCATGGCTCCGCTTGCACGACTCAAACCTGTGGTCACAGGAGCCAGGCTGTGCTCTGAGGCTGAAGCAGACTCATTTAGCATTTTGAGGGCCATAATTTACAAGCAAATATAAATACTGGCCACCCACAGAATATACCCAGCTCCCACGGCAAAGCTGGTGGGTGGGGAAGCACGGCCACCCCTCAGCCACTGCCTTCCTGTGCCATCTGGCTCGCTGTTGCCAGGCCTGTGATGGCCATCTGCCTTGGGGCTGCCATGGAGAAAGTTAATTACATATTTCTGTAGAGTCGCCACGGCAGCTGGAGATGCCAACCCAGCATAAGTGAATAAATCACACCCAAATTCCATTGCCAGAACTCAAAGGGAACTTGTTTCTGCGTTAGCCATGCTCCAGCCCCACCACACCAGCAAGGACAACACTTCCCAAGTGTTTAGGAGCTGCTGCTGTGTCATGCTTAGGCTTTGCCATGATGGCTCAGTGTGAGGGAAGCTCTCCTGATCAGGGGATGTGTGGTGGGGCAGCCTGCTTCAAATCCTGCCTGGACTTGCTGGGGGACAGGAGGAAACACCGCTTCACCTGATCTCCCAGTTCCCACATCCATCAAAAGAACACAGCCATTCCCACTTCCTTTGAAAAATGCCTCAAGCAGGAAAAATAGTGTAAGGACAAAGTACAAGAAAAACAGCTTTCCTTGGCTCTGCTAAAATGCTTGTGAGACAACTCAGCTTTGCAGGGGCACTGAAAAAATAATTTTCTTTGCAAAACCTCCCGTTTTTGTAGCAACCCATATTCATTAGGCATCTCCAGCCTAATCACAACTCACAGACATCCTCACGACCACCACTGGAACATCAGAACAGCCCTGAGCCCAAACTATTGAACAAATCTTTGCTATGGCTCCTGGGGGTGCAGAGGCAATGCCACACTCCTGCACCAGGCCATTCCAGGCTGGCATCCCTGCACTCACCATCCTGTGCTGTGCTGACATAGCTCTGCATTTCTTTCCATTTTCCTTCATAGGTGAGCCTCCAAGGATCAGACCTTTCCTCCCCTGTGATTTTCAGGGCACCAGACATAGTCTGACAGACACTCAAGGGTCTTGTTTTCATTCAGGTCTGGAGGAAGCTGTGTTGTCCTCACACAAAAGAAGCACCAGGGCATGGATTAAACCCTCTCAAGAGACAGGAGTTTTCCAAACTGCCTCATAAAGGGAGCAGCACGTCGTGTGAGAGAAAGCTCCTTTGTTTTGGACAGCAGCTGTAATCTCCACATCAAGCACGCTGGAATTCGTAAGTGGCCATTTAGCCATATTCTGACAGCAGAACAAGGAACCTTGGGGCAGCAGCCAGGCCTATTTATAGAGAGGAGGTTTGAGGTAATATCCTTACCTTGGATGCACTGTCTCCACTTAAGAGCCCAGCTTATGAGGGAAAGTGATGCCAGACAGGCAGCCAGCAAGGAAGGAAAAGAGTCACAGCTCACTCTGCCTGGCTTGCTCTGCAGCAGAGCAAATTATGTTTTACAGCAACAACAGAATTCTCTGAAAACTCAGTTTCTTCCCAGGCCTAACAAGAAAACGAATGGTGGAAGATGAACAGCTGGCAAGATTCCTCAGGCCGAACCTGCACAAGCTTTTCAAGTTAATGTATCAATGTTGACACAGCACAGGAGCGTTGGGAAATCATGAGCTGCCCAGGAGGTCAGAGATCTGCCCACAAAATGTGCTGACCTTTTTCTTGCTGACGTTGCTGATGACACCCTAGGGCTTAGGAAAGCTCGTGGGACACTCACTGAGTGTCACCATGGACCGGGGCTGTCCCCTCACATTGTGTCAAATATCCATGCTTTGAGCCCCCTAAGGCCAAGGTATTTGGTGAAGCTCAAGCAATGCCAGCTTAGGTGTGCCATACACATGGGCTGGGATCCAAATCCAGCTGAAATCACAGGGCTGGTCTGGGACAGCTGAGAAATGTGGATTTTTTCAAAACAAACAGGAATTGGGAACCCACTGAAAGCACGAGAAGGGGACAGGATGCCAAGGTGGTGGTGAGACACCTTTGGTTGGCAGAGTTCTTTGAAAGGCTGTGCTCAGAAAAACAGGGTGTAGATATGATAATTCAAGGGTAAACTGTGGCTGGAAACAAGGCATGGTGGGATGAGATTCAGCTCACAGACAAAAGAAAAATCTAAATGTAGCCATTTCATTTAAATTTATTGCTGCACTACCTCTAGGTTGGCTACTGATGCTGTCTGGACAGTGATCCCACTGGCCTCAGGTGAGTGGCTACCTTCAGGTGTGCTGCACAGACGAGGTCTTTATTCAACACTGGCCAGCCCAGCACTGATTTTTCCAAAGGAAGGATGCTCCTTTATACTGACCCTTGAAACCATGCCAATGCACCTTGAACCTTTAGGTCATAATTGTAATTAACCTGATCAACTTGTGAAACTCCTCCTCCACAGAAGTAAGATGCTTTCACAGACAGGCAACAAATATTTCCTTCATCAGGTAAGGGAAAGAGGAATATGTATAGGAGTATATTCCTATAAATATACTCCTATACATAAAATAAATACAAATACAAATATAAATATAAATATAAATTTATGGGAATATCAATTCTAATATTAAAGTTGATTTAAGGGGTTGTAAGGAGTTCCCAGCAGTACATGGGAATGGGGGGAATACCCCTCTGGGACACCTCTGAGTCCTTCTGCTCCCCTCCAAGTTAAAGTTGTTGCTGCTGCTGCTGCTGCTGCAGAGACAGCTGAAAAAATCCTGGTGTGGGAAAGCAGGAGAAGCTGGCAGGTATCCAGCACCAGCTTCTGCCATGGAGGGAGTGTCCTGCTTTCCAGCAGATGTTTGGGTTTTACAGCTCCTGAGCCCAGTTCCTTTATCTTCCTAGGACATCTCCAGCTACTGCCTGAATTAAACAGAAGCAGGGATTGAACTGGGAGTATGCAGATTGTCTAATGTGCTCACAAAAACAGCAGATTGAGGAGAAAATCCACAGGCACACACATGCACACTGAGCTGCTAAAAATGGCCAGCATCCTAGGGCTGATATCAGTTACAGGCCAAAAAAGTTAAAAGAAATAATTTAAGGAAAAATGTGACAAGTTCAATGAAGCATTTTTGCCTTTGACGCAAAATGCATATGCACTATCTACAGGGTAATATTTGGGTGACCACTGACAGAGTCAAACATTCAGAGGAAAGAAAATATTATTTTAACAATAAGTAAAAGGGAGGAGTAAGAAATTGTAGGATATTGATACAAGAGGCAAAAGGACAGAAGGAAGAATTGTTCAGTGACTACCTCTGTGCTTCACTGGTGAAACAGCTCAGTGACAGAGTCTTATAGTGTGTTGAAAATTAAATATTTCTGCTCCACCAATACTTGTTGTGGTCATTAAGCAGCAAGTGACTCAAGCTAAATGGATAACTTGAACCCCAGGATTTTCACCAAGCTGCCCGAGGGCTATTAGTATTGAATTTCATTATTTCCAGAGTGTCTGTGAGTTACAATTGGAGACTGTATCAATTCTAGCACAATAATAAACCGCTGATAAGTACATCAGTTCAAATGTACCAGATTAATAAAGACACTAATGTAGTCAATACCAATCAGCACTGGTTCATGGAAAGGAGATCCTGTCAAAGTAAACTTACCTTTTCCCTGTTGATAGGGACAACAGTGCTAATAGAGTTGGCACTTTATAAAGGTATCAGTAGCACAAGGTATTTTAAGCTGATTAAATCCACTTGGCATACATAAAATCTGTTAAGAACTGGACATTTGATAGATCTCAAGCTCTAATTGCAACAGGAGACAGTTCATTGAGCTCCTGTGCTTCTAGTGGTGCTTTGCAGAGTTGTTTGGGTCTTCAACCTCTTTTACTGATATTCTGGAGCAAAACATGTTATTACTGTCTGCAAGTGATGGGGAAATCTGGGAACTGCCAGAGAAAGAAAAGATTGGGGGAGTGGCACCCTGGATTGGCTGCTGTGATCATTGCAGGCAATCAATATTTAATATATATTGTACATCTATCTTTTGAGCAATGAAGATTTTCTGTTCACATTTACTGTGCAGCACAGCATCCCAGGAAGCAAACCTTTTGGAGATTACTTTCCAGGGGTTTAGAGGGCAAATTGAAGAAGTGTTAATAAATTGGAGGGAGTCACAGGACTGATAGAAGGATTTAAATATATATCTGTCTTGCACTGAAGGGCTTAAAGGGCCCTCAAGTTGTAGAGAAAAGCAAGGAGACAGCTAAGGGGTGGTTTGATTCTGGTAGGGCATGAAAAGATGACAGAAGGATATTCTGACATGGGCATAATAAGATCAGACATCAAAAAAATTGAGATGGACAAATTTGTATTAGAAACAATATTTATTTATTTGTTTATTTTTCCAACACTTAGAACTGTCAATCCCAAAAAACTAATTTCTACTGTATGCATTTGATTTTCCATCGATGGAATTATTTTTTAATGACATGCTTTGGTTTTTTTCCCCTAATTTATATGCATTGAAGTAATAAACCCAAGAATTATTTCCTCCAGACCATACAATTAATAAACCTAAATAAAATGTAAATCTATTAGGTTTATATTTGCCCAGATTCCAGGAGATACCTAAAGGACCATGAAGTAACCTAGGGATGGAAAGCCAGGATCAAAGCAATCACCTGATGGAAAATTCACAGCTAAATCAGTTCTTCTGCAGGTCAGTCTTTATCTGCCAGGTCATGGACATTGTCTCCACTGTGTTTTGTCATTCTGTCTTTCAGGTTCTGCAGGATTCACCTGGGTTCTGTGGTGTGCCTGAGCCCCTGGATGTGTCCATCCAAACTGAAGAATAGAGGAAATAAATCTGGAGTATTTCTGCCATGTCCTCTAGTCTGGCTCATCACTTAATGACATATTTAATCACATTAATGTTTTCCCTAGTCCTGGTGAGACTTACTTGTGTGCTTAACTTTATACTTTACCAGGTTGACCTACTATTTAATGTAAACCAGGTACAACCTGGAACTTCCTCTGAGCTCAGATAAATTTATCTCCTAATGCCTTAATGGTTACTGCACATGCAAGAGCAGAACATGATAGCTGGATTTTTTAAATTAATTAGTTTGTCAAGCTTATTTTAAAACAGAGAAACCCGAGCCTAAGTTTGCCTGTCAAGCAAAAAAATACTATGGCTAGGTGGATTTTCCACAGCATGAAATTCAAGAGGAGTTAGGTTTCCTTTTGTGCCTTTGAAGATCTCTCCTTCGTGTCTAAGAGCTGTATCTTGGCTAAAATGCTCCAGGCACTTCCCCACAGCCATTCCTGGGATGTTTGGCTGTTTCCAGGAGGCCCCGTGACCAAAGGACTCCTGTGCTGCCAAAATGTCACGGTGCTTATTGCAGCATCCCTAAGGTTCATCCCCATTTTTTTCCCCTATATTTAAAGACTCAGTCACAGAAATGCCTTTGGCTACACACTGGGAATCAGACTACAGCATGATGACTCTGACCTATTTTTCTGTCACAGCACATGTCTGCTTGACAGCACTGCCTCAAGAGCCCTGGAGTTTTCCAGCCAGCTGGGCTCAGAGCTAGGACAGTGGATATTTGACAGTGCACATTGAGAGTGGCCTTCCCAGCCTCTTCAGTCAGTCCCAAACAAGATTTGAATACAAGCTGCTGTGATTTTAATTAGGTAAGCAGGGTCTGGGTAGCTTGCACGTGATACCCATATAAAACATCTTATTTTCTCTTTCTCAGCAGTGATTCCAGCAAAGCTGCTTTGCTTTGCTTTGCTGTGGGAGAAAAGGGAAATTCTCCACGTCACCAGAGCATCTCAGGATTCAGAGATGAGGAGGAACCTATTGCAATACCAGCTCAGATGTTTTTGGAGTGAAGTTCTGCTGAATGGTAGAAAAATTTTATATTTATATTTATTGGTTAAACTAATTTTATTAAATAGGTGACTCATTATGGGCAAATGATGCAAACAAACTCACATGAAAATGTTAAAACAAAGTCTAGAAACATTCTATGAGAGGTTTATTATGGAATAATTTCCCAGTCTGGATTGGAAGGAACCTTAAAAATCTTCCACTTTCAACCCCTTGCCATGGGCAGGGACACCTTCCACTATCCCAGGTTATTCCAAATGAATCCAGCCTGGCCTTGGACACTTCCAGGGATGGGGCAGCCACAGCTTCTCTGGGCACCCTGTGCCAGTGTCTTACCACCCTCACAGAGAAGAATTTATTCCAGAAAGTCAGCCCAAACCTACTTTCTTAGTTTTTATTTCTTCCACTGCTGCTGCTGGGGAGGACTCTAATTTGCTTTCCAGTCTCAATGAGCCTTGCCTTGTAAATGTGTCTTAAAACCTTCTATTCTCCTTCTGAGAGGGCATTTTCAATGCCAATGCTCCTTAAAACATGAAAATTAACCTCCAAAACAACCCTGCAAGACGAATCCAGATGCTCCTCATGTAGCACATCCTCCCTGATGTGCTCTCATTTATGTTCCTTCTCCCTTTTTCCTAGCATGCTTTGCCCTTATGGAAATTGAAGTGCAGAATCCAGCCTGGAAGCAGAGGAGCCACATTTTGCCATCTTGCTCGAATTAAAATTTCCAATCCCTCTGCAGAGAGCCCAGCCAGCTTCAGTGGAGCCAGGTGACAACGAAGACAGACCCATAAATTGGGAATTCCAGAGCACCCTTCAAACATTATGGGCTCAGGACACACCCTGTGTCCTAAGGAGTTTCCAGCCAGGACAGAGGAAGAGAAAGAAGTGAGATGAAGTAAAGCAAAGCCTAATTCGTTCAGTGAACATGATGTATCATGTATATTTTATTATTCCCGCTTTGTAGGATTCTCACAGGATTTCCTGGGAAAAAATTATGCAGCACATGAATATCCCAGGCTTGTCAGACTGCTGAAAATGCTCTGTATGGATGGGCTGAGCACACAGAACATCTGTGGCTGGGGCAGGCTGAAATCCCAGGCAAGTGTCTGACATCCCAAACACACGGAGCCCTGATCTCTGCTCAGAGATACACGGGCTGGCTGAGAAACCTGGGGAAATATTAACCTCCCCCACTCCTCTCTCCTTTTTATTTCCTTACTTTGAAGTTTTATAAGGAACCAAGACATCAGTTTTTAAGGATTGTTGGGGGGTGGGGGAAGAGAGTTCATTGTGATGGGCCACAGCTCAAGGAAGGCTTTAGGCACCAGGAGCCATATTTGAGGTTTTGCCCAAATGTGATGCTAATTTAGCTGCCTGTTTTCCTTTAAATATGGAGGTTTATCCTTTAGGGGCCATCTTTAACTCAGAGAGTTTGCCCGTGGCTACAGCACCCAACCAAGCAGGGCCATGCTGACCCAGACCCACCTGGCCCTAGACATAAATATAAGAACGTGGCTCCTATGTACAGAGGTACCTCCTCCCTCACCCTTCAAAACACCCCACAGAGTGGTCTTGGCTATGAGGTCACACCCCCAGGCCCTTGCAATGCCCTGAGCAGTGCCCAGATGGGAGCCTGAGCATGGGCCAAAAGCGATGCCAGGGAATGAGAAGTGTTTTGGTGCTCTTGGGAGGGTTTTTGATCCCATGGCCAGGCTCTGGGGAGTTTCCAGAGCACTCAGACCACCTCCTACCAAGCCTCATGAGTGCTGCCATCACCTCCCTCCAGGAGGCCCAGGAGGAAGCAGGAGCCCCTTGGCTCTCTGCAGAGAAGGTGCCCCACTGAGGGCACGTGTAGGCAGCCTGGAGGTGGCCTGAGTTCATCTCTCATCAGCCTCTCTGACAAGCTGCATCTGGGACTGGGAAGTGTTATTGCCCGGTTCATGCCTGATGGGGAGCTCCTGGGAAGGCAGACAAACCCATCCTACTCATCTCTCCAGCTCCCTGCCTCCCCTGGGCTGCACCAGGTGGGTTCAGTCCTGCTCTGTTCCCCTCTGCACCTTAATCTGGGGGTGCATATCACTGACTTTGCCCTGCCAAGATGATGAAAACATTCTGCCTTGAGGCTCAGCCTGCGCTTTCTTCATGGTATTTTCTAGTGAGAATATTTATTAAAATGCCACCACTGCCTCTCTTGTATTCTGGAGTGGGGAGATGGATGTTGTGTTTTCATTTTCAGTTAGACTTGAAGACTCAGCATGAAAAGCTTCAAACTTTTCATCTCTAATGCCAGAGGAGCACAGAGGGGTGTTTTTCAGAGCCAGGCTGGCTAGGAAGCCTTGGGAATACATGAAGCTATTTCAATACTTAGTCAAGCAACTTTCAGATAATAAGAAGAATTTCTTTACCAGACCTTAAACTATGCTTTCCATCTGATGTGTAAGAAAACGGAACCCCTTATTTTTAGATTTTAAACTTCGATATTTTTTAAGGGTTCTGTTTAGTAGGATGTGCAATGTAGAAATAACTTGCATGGCTTCTAATGATGCCAGTGTTATATGTTAAGCTTTAGGGTCCTTTCCTTATTTAATGACAAATTAGGGGTTCAACCTGCAGCTGTAGCCCCATTTATCCTGCCCATTTGCACCCTGCTGCAGCAGCAGTGTGGTTGTTGATTTGTTAATGAGGTACTGGCAATTTGTATAATACTTATGCTCCTACTGCTTTTTTTTTTGTGCTTCACAAGATCTTGGGAACTTTATGTTTTATTGATGATTTTTTGGCCTTTCTGAAGGCCTCCTTCTGTGGAGGAAAAATCCTTAACCTACCAGGGAGTCATCTGTGATTCAGAAACCAGAAGGCACGAGCAGAACTTATAAAGCTGAAGATTTTCCTTGAAAACCTGGTGATTCTAAAGTCAATCTTTTCCTTTCAGGGGGGCTCATGAAGCTGAGATCTGACACAACCACAGGTGGATTTTGCTTCCCATGAAGAAGGTATAAGGCATAAACTGCAAAGGGGTGATCAGCTCCCAGCTCTCCCAGCCTCACTGCTGAGGGACAGGAAAATTCAGTTCCAGCCCATTATGGACTTGATGGTATCTACTTTGTAAGTTACTAAACCCATTTTGTTCATTTTGCAACACATCAATTTTATGGCTGAGGTTGAAGTATTTACTCGTCCTTGGGGTTTGCAGTTGTTCAGATACAGGATGGAAAAGCGGCTTGTATGTAAAATGTGGCTGAACTCTGCTATCCATTCAAGAGAAAGTCAATAGTTCAGGAGTTAATTCATGAGAAGAAGGGAGTAAAAACACACCAAGGTCAGGATCTCATGACCCACAGGCTGTCTATAGCTCCATCTGAAAGACCTTGTAATAGATAGGTATGTGGCTTGGAAAATGCATAATATTGTGGTTAAGCGAGGCATTTCAGAAGTTTTGTAACATCACACTCTTGGCAAACCTTCTTGAGTGCATATCTATTCAGATCAGAGCTCTCTGCAGGATGGGAAACGTTAGGGTGATGAAGGTTTTAAATCTCGTGACACACAAATTGATACGCCAGAAAAATATTTACAAGCTGGTGAGTGTCCCATAAACTCCTGCCAAAGATTTTTCTCTTCAAGAGCTGTGCTGATTTACATCAGAGCTCTGGTCTTCTCCATACCATTTCCCAGGAGCCAGGGAGTGCCAAGCCCAGGTAGTTTCTCCTAGCTGCCCACTTGCTGATCCTCCTCACAGCACCGTGAGATTTGTGTAGTGTCAGCACTGACAGCCAAATTCCTGCCTTTCCCTCAACTCATCGCTGGTGTGGTGCAGATAAGGTTCAGGTTTCCAGCTCTGCAGATCCCAAAGTGCAACAGCCCCACTTCCAAGTAGGATTTCAAGGCATCCTCCTTCCCACCTTGCTGTTAAAACACCAAAATGCTCCAGCCCAAGAGAGAGCACTGTAGAGAGCAATCACTTCTACAGTGATTATAGTGAAACACGGCCCTGGTGAGGCAGGAGAGCAGAGCTGAGCTCAGCAGGGCTCATAGGTTGTCCAGCTTCCTGCCTGTCCAGCTGGCCTTTAGCCAGGAGATTCCAGGCACCAGCCTTGCTCCAGCCCACCTCTTGCAAGCTGGAAGGGGCTGGGAATGTTCTGAGAGCTGGAACACATTTGCAAGTGTGGACAGTGGGTTTGATCCTTAGACTGAAGTGGTGGCACCCAAGGGGTTGATGGCATGGTCACACTTGGACAGACACTTTCTGCCATCTCTCACCTGATCTGCTCTCCTAACTGGCCTCAGGAGATGACCTAGCTTCAAAAGAGAAAGGGAAGGGAATGGAAGACCAGGTTTCCAAAATCTGAGTCCTGGAACTAGATGGGAGCAGGGGTGCCCTGGCAGGGGAGGTCTCAGGGAGCAGAGAGGATGGGAAGGAGGGAGCATGGGGCAGATGTGGCAGAGAATGTCTCTTGCTGTGTGCAAGTGCACAGCTCTCAGCACCACAAGCTCCCTTTGGGGCCTGGAGCTGTTGCTGGAGAATTAATTCAGAGGAAGATTTGCACCCCAGCCCTCAATGTTGCCTGTGCCCAAGGAGGGCCCCTCCTCTCCCACTCACAGGTTTTTCTTGCAGCAATTTGAAAAGCAAGGGGTAGGAGGAGGGAGGGAGAGAGCATTAATGGAACAAATGCTCCAAAAGCAGTTCCAAAAACATTTCCATCTTCCGGCAGAATAGCAGCTGTGGCGTGTCCTACGCTGCGCTCGGTGTAATGGTCACCAGCTGTGAAGAACTGCTTTTTTATTGACCAGAGCACTTCCTTGGGGCTGCAATGGATACCAAACACCTCCAGCTCCAAGTTTTGCAGGTGCCCAGAGCTGGCTGTGCCTTCCTTGTGTCTTGCCAAGGAACTCATGGGGCTGAATTTCCCCTGTGCCACCCCTCTGCCCACACTTCCCTTCAGCCTCCAAGAAGCAACAATCTCACTCAGGATGGGAGAGCTGGTGCTGAGCTCTCCTTGCCCAATGCTCCTCAAAACCAAATGCATAACAGCCCTAAAGCCACAGTAATTAAAGGACATTTAATGAGGTAATACCCAAGATAAATCATATGGCAATAATAATTTAAAAATAATAAAAGCTAAGGCTTTTATTTCAGGAAGATCTTATGAGGAGGGGGGCTGGATGTAATCTTTCTCAGTGTTCTATTATAGGCTCTGAGTTATAAATAAATCCATATTTTAACATCTGGGATTCATAACATCTTGCTGACAGTCAAATCTCATAAAAGATGTGGTGACTTCCACAGATGTGGGAAACCTCATTCAATGATCTGCGTAACAAAGGAAATCTAGTTCTTTTTCACTATTTGCTGTTAAATCTGTGTCTCTCTGGCTCCAGAGAGGGACCAAAGCTGTGGGGTCACCCATTCTTAAATGTACCCTTGCTAGGAAACTCAAGAGCAACAGCATTGCCTGAAAGCCAGGGGCAAAATCAGCACTCTGTGGGTTGTGGGCTGCCTGCAAAGCTGGGATTTTGATCCCTCCCTGATGCCCTGGGCTGGGTGCTCATGCAATAACAAGCAGTCACTGGGAAGCTGGCAAATGGTGGGGGCTGAGAAGGTAAGCACTGCCTGGGCATCAAAGACATGAATTGGCATCAATCCCTTCAGTCTCAGCTTGGGATTTTAACAAAGTGAAAGAGGGGAAAGGTAAAAGGGAAGAGAAAAGGCAGGACACTCCATCTCCCCATCTCCAAACTCTCCTGAGCAACTGAGTCACCACTGAGGATGCTACTAATCAAGGCTACAGCTCCAGCACTTTACAACTGGCTACAATTCCAAAGGAAGGAGGGGAAAATATTGAAGTGTTTTCCAGCAAAACTTCGTAACAGCAAGCATATCCCCACAAGCTACACCCAACACTTGCACTGGCACAGGTGTTACAGCAAACTGGAATCTCCTTTCTACTGTGTAAACCCAAAGAAAATAAACAGTTTATTATGGTCACGTTTAATTTGGGCTTATACAAAGCTGGAGCACTGCAGCCTATGTTTAATGCAGTTGTGGTGCTGGGGATTTGTTTTTCTCCCTCCCCAAATAGCTCGCTATTGATTTTACTCTTAACAAGTGCTCTCGTTCTGACAGTCCATCTCATTCTCTGTGTTCAGACTAAGAGCTTGTAATCTCCATGTCGGTGATACCTGAATCCTCTGGCCATGGGCATGTTATGTTTTCACTAAAATAGGATTATGACCTATTAATCAATAAAGATGAAGTGGGTTAGCTGAGCTGTGACAAAGACATGATTATTTTCCATGGTCCTGGAGAAGCAGGCTGGTGTCAGGCATGAAAAATAAAAGCATTTCAGCAGCCTCATCTTGGGTTTTCTGTGTCCAACAGAAATGGGTGGTGTAAAAAAAAAAAAAAAAGTCACACAAAGAGTGTTTGTCTTTGAGTGATCAATCTGTTCTTTTGCTGGGACCCACACAGGAGGAGATGCTTCCCTGCTCTTCTTGGCGCCCAATCTCAAAGCACTCTATAGCAGAGAGTAGAAATCTCTGTGTTTGACAGAGGGGGACACCGAGGCAGGCAAAGGTGGTGAGATTTGTTGGTGAGCCTATAAGAAATGGGAGCCAGGGCTGGATAGCAGAAAATAGGCTTTGTGTATTTAGTGAGTCCAGCCCAGCTGGCTGCATTGTGTGACTTGCACTAAGAGCTGAGCTAAAGCACTGGAACTATGAACTTCCAAGCATTCAAATATTTGGATAGCCTATAAAAATAATTTTAAGCTCCTAATGCCTCCCCATCAAATGGTATATTTTTTTTCCTTCTTTTTGGTTTCAACCTTCCTTTTGGTTTTGCTAAAGCAGTCTCAGCTCTGACATCATCTGAGAATTTCATTTAACAAAATGTTTTGAATCATTTGTGCTGGTTCTGGTGACTTTGCCAATGGAAACATCCCCTGCAGCAAGTGATTTCAAACCTTGAATGTGAATTTTTTTCCCCCTCCTGTACTTATATTCAGAGCAATGCTGTTCCCTTGGCTTCTGGCCAAATGACCCAGAGGAAAGGGTCACTCTGGGATGTCAGGAGAACATACTTTGCACAACCTGGGAGAGCCCACCTGAGGACAGGGCAGCTTCCACCCATGTCTCTGTTCCCTCTATTCCCCCTCAGTCCTCCTGTGTGGGTTAGAGGAGGATGAGGATGGGCTGAGGGAATGTTTGGCCATTTTTGGGGTTGCATCATAAAGGGATGGTGAGACTCACAACTGGTAAAGGGAGAGAGGGCACAGCTGGGAATGAAAGCTGTGACCAAACCACACTCTGTTGCAACCAATATTATGTTTTATTCTTATAGCAGAGTTTGCAGGTTCTGCTAACCAATCTGCTCCAGAAATTGATGTTCTTGTATTGGGTTCTCCTTCACCCTCTTTTCAATGGTCATGGAAATCAGAACATCATGTCCTGGAGCCAAACAAGGCAGTGATGTAGGGTCCCATCCTGGAGGCCACATTTAATGCTCAACAGCCTTCAGATATCAAAACCAAGCCAAACAACCCAATGTGGCCCCTGATGCACAACTGCCAGATGTCCTCCTTGTCATGATGAACAAATATTTGGTGCTTGAAGTCGCCTTTGGAAAGCAGGAATGTACTTTGCAGATCCTTGACCCTCCACAATGTGTCTGTGACCTACCAAACCCAAAAGGCACACATTAAAAGCCTGGCACTAAAAGATCAGGACTGGGGGAATGAAGTTATAGGTTATTTCCAAACAAAATGCTCCCTGAGTCCTTCTGCGCCCCAGAACCACCCCATGAAACCTTTGGGTGAGGCAACACCTCTCTTCCAACAGCAAAAGAGACTCCAAAAGGAAAGATGTGGGAGATTTTATGGCACCATCGTAGTTCTAGTGATATTATTTGAAGCAAATGCAAACACACTCAGGCTTATAATAAGAGGGTGTAATAGATAGTAAGTGCAAATGACTCATTCACTGAGATTTTCCAGGATTAGACAGCAGCAGAAGGACAACAGCTGTGTAAAATGGACTTTAAAAAGTAATCTTCTAATAAGATTTTAATAAACCTGTTAGTAAATTATAATGCTTGACTTCAATAACTCTTTCTCCCCTGCAGTGTTTCCCTCTGGAGTTGAAGCTGTGGTGTTCTCCAAGTGTGCATGATACAACCTCAACTGCGCCTCAGGCAGGGCAGGGATTCCTCAGGTCCATGGATGAACAGAAAATCACACCTGTGGGGAGAAGCTGAGCCCTGAAAAGCTACTTCAGGCCTCCTGCAACATTAACTTTCTAAATAAAACTCAACCTCAGTTTTTATTCTATTCTTGCCACTTTTTTTTCTTTCTGTTGGCCTGAGTAGATTAATTTGAAAAATAAAATAAATAGTGTTTTATGAAACAAAAACCTGCTGTTTCCATTGCACTCCAGACTGCATGTAGTTAGTGCTGGCTTACCAAAGCCTTTCCCTAAACCCCATGTCTGGACACGTGTGTGCACATTGCCCATGCAGGGAAACTGCCACAGTTTTGGTCCTTTTCTCAGCACTCTGTCTCCTGGAGTCATGTCATTACATGGCAATCTCAGCTTCTGCTTAGAGGCGAGAACTCGTTTTTGCAGCTGCCACAGTTTAAGAGAAAATCCTCTATGTGCAAGTGTTTAGGAACTCAAAAACCAGAATGGAAACCAAACAGACTCAGGTTTATTTCCCTTCCTTAATCCTCCCTGAATTGCTGCATGGTTGGGGTTAAGCTGAACTGGCCAAGCTCCTATTTCCTATGAGTTTGTGGGTATTTCAGCCTCAACAGGACAGTGTTCATCTCCATTTGTCCCTCTGTCTCTTGTTAAGTGGTGTCACTCACCTGTTCTCCTGCTGTCCTACAGAGGCTTCTATCCACCACAGACATCAACACAACACACACATTGTGTCACTAAGTGTATCTGTGTGCACTTTAACTTACATCTTAATTTTTACTCTTTGGGGAAAGTTAAGGGGCTGAAGTGTAAATGCAGCTCCTCAGTTTTACAGGATGATTGGGGAAAATAACCTTCATGTGGGGTGAGATGCATCAAACCCCAAATCATCTATCCTGCTGCACTGGGGGCAAGTTATGTTGTGGGGCTGTCTGGCTCCATAAGACCTTTGCAGGGTTAGTGGGGCACTGTGTGAACCAGAAGGTTTTGTCCTCCAGGATTGTGAGCAGATTTAGGAGATGTTCACACCCCTGATGGAGTGTCCCAAAAAGTGAGATGTCCCCTCATGCAGGGGCACAGGGCCAGCTCAGCCCAGCATTGCCTGCCAGGCGAGACCTGAGTCTCACTGTCACCACCACCATGACGTCTGCCACCCCTTTTGTGG
Source organism: Anthoscopus minutus (assembly GCA_013399455.1). Classification (NCBI taxonomy): domain Eukaryota; kingdom Metazoa; phylum Chordata; class Aves; order Passeriformes; family Paridae; genus Anthoscopus; species Anthoscopus minutus. Next base: position 389,124 of record VWYI01047189.1, read on the forward strand.
GTTTTAATTCATAGCAAGGAGGGTAATGGCTCAGACAGAGAAGCCCCAGCGAGGCAGGAGGTCTCCCTGTGCCCCAATTTCTGCCCTTGGCACCCCACATGAGATTGGGGGCGGGGGCTGAGATGGTGGGACCACAGCCCCAGCCCATGGTGGGGCACAGCCCCATTCCACGCTGGCTCTGCAGCAGGAATCACCTCCTGCAGACTCAGCAGCAGCAGCTGAGGGCTGTGTAACCTTTCAGAGCACAGCAGCAGCTGCTCCATGAAGAGGAGCCAGAGCTGAGCAGCATCTCGAGGTAAGTGCAGCGTGCCAGGGGGCCAGCGTTTGCAGGGAAGTTGGAGAGGAAAATCCCAGATCAGTCACAAATTACTTAAGCAAAACTGATGCAAATGGCCCCTGGCTGAAGATGGGAGGAGAGGTGGATGCTCCCAGCTCCTCTGAGGTCAAGCCTCCAGGTTTTTCAGGTCATCTCTTTTGTCTGGCAATGAAATTCCCAAAGGCTCAGTATTTGCCATAAACTGTTCAGTGGGGGTTTTCCCTTGCAGCTTCCACCTCACAGGGTGGTGCTTGTCCTACCTGAGTACCTGTGTTCAGTAGGTTCCTGCAGTTTAGGATTCCTACAAAAACCCCTGAGCTCCTGCATGGGGTAATCCAGAGTCCCTGTTTCTGGAGCTCTTCCCCTGCACTGAAATCAGAGCAGCTTGGCAATAGCTGGTTTAGACTCAGCCTTAAAACTGCAGGCCTGTGCCTACCCTTCTGCCTCAGTTTCCCACTGGTAAAACTGGGGGTAAGAGCCAGGACCTTGTCCCCAGGGAACAATGGGGGTGGCACAGTTACTCTGGGAACACCAAGACCCTTGGACATGCCAGCTCTAGCAGCGGCCTTCTTGGGACTTAAAGAGCTTTATAGCAGGTGAGAATTTGGCTCACAAGTCCCAACATTGACCACAAGGACTTTGGGAGCTTGACCTACCAACAAACCAATATAGAACATGCCAAGACAAATGAAAATTAGCTCCCTGTACTTAATTCCACACAGCTGACCTTTTCAGAGCAAGTTTTTCACGCCACCAGGATCTGACTTTAAAACCCAGTGACCCTGGGCATCCTGCAAGTGTCAGAAGGATAATGACAGCTCACAGATAAAACCAGCACACAAATGTGTTCCTGGTGCCCTTTTGGGAGCTTCCAGTTTTAAATAAGCATCATCATGTAGAGCTCTGGAACTGAGGAAAAAGCACTGAAGCATCACCTGTAGCCACTGTGGCCATCAAACACTGCTCCAGCTCTTAGTGAGGCAGAAGAAGCATTTTTTAGCTGGGAGATTCGCAGTGAGTTCTGTCCGTCAAATAAAATACAAAGAGATGCACACACACACCTACCTGTATATATAATTTTCACATGGATTTTACTGCTGTTTGAGTCCAGCTCAAGCATCAGAAGAGCTGCCTAAGGGGAAGCAATGCCATTGCCCCATACTGTGGGCTTGTGAAAACCTTTGTTAGAGGAGAAAATTGAGTTTTAGTCCCACTGTTATTTTTAATGGATTTGGATCCTGACTTCTCTGCTCTGAAATTCTTTACTCTTAAGGAGCCACTCCAGCCCTGTCCTATGCTGGAGGCTTCATGCCAGCACTCATGGGGGCAGGTGTGCAGCACCCCAGATGTTCCCATTCACAGTCCAGCCTATTTGCTCCGACTTTGCATCTAAATAGGATCATGCTGAGATCCCAGGTTCAAGTCATCAGCCTTTGCTGGAGGCAGGGGGGTAGTAACATTTTCAGACAGCTCAGGTATTTCCTCCAGAGCTCGCCTGTCACATCACTGCAAATACCTTCTCTGGATGGTTTCTGCTGGTTAAGAACAGGGTGTGGTGAAGATTTAAGGTGTTTTTTGAAAGGAGAGCAGGCACTGGTGGGGGCCAGCAGGCAAAAGCTGGACCAAGCAAGTGAGACTGGGGTTGTGATGTTGCCACAGTGAGCCACCAAAGTGACTGGGCAGAGGCTTACCAAAGTTCACAGGGAGATGCTGGCAAGGGTAGGAAATGAATCCCCAGGGGTGTCTGGCCAACCCCATCACCCTACACAGCCTCGGGGTCTAGAGCAGCTTCACTGCAAGGTGACAAACAGACAAAAAAAATCACTTTTTCTCTCTAAATGCTGTCACCAGCCAGCACAGCAGAAGTGAAATAACCCTCTCACCCTGTCTCCCCCATAGTTTATGATAAAGAGCCTTTTGTTGCAATTTAATTTGCAAACTTTCTCTTCTCTGCCATTCTCATGTGCCACGGTTCTGGAGACTCATATAAGTATTTTTACAAGAAATGCTTTCAGACAAATAAGTCTGGGGAGGTTTGTAATTTCTATTACCTCATGGTGACTCCATTGATAGACAGCAGCACACCTTAAGAGCAAAAAGTAATGGAGGTTTTTGTCCTCTCAAGACAGAGCTGTGAGTGCTGCTTGGCTCACGGCCAACACCACCAATTACCAACCTGGAGCAGGAGACAGGTCCTAGTGCTGAAAAATTGCATTTTTCCAACAGGCCTGGTAATGATGGAGCTGTGCTATGAGCTGCCATTTCCTTCTGGGCCTGTTAGGCATCCAGGACTGTGCAGGTTTTGGGCCACCTCAGTGTTTAGGGACAGTTGTTGTCCTTTAAGGGGGAAAAGGATGGAGTTTAGGTTGCTTCCTCTTGCCTTTCCTGCCACTCACAACTCTTCCCTGGCTTATTTTTACAGAAGCCCTTTCTGCCAGGAGACAGAACAGTTGAGCATAAAGAAGCAATTTCGGAGGCACTGTCATTGGCAATTATGCTTGAAAGCCAGAGATTTAATTATTGTGTGAGAGCGATACCCTTGAAAGAGAAATTGCAGCGGTCCCATCACTTGAGACGTTTCAGCGCTAAAACAGACGACTCACGAAATGTCAAGGAGCGAAAAACACAGCACTCCTGTGCTTCCCACCTCCAAACCCCGGTGAGAGGCTTTCTGATGGCACCAAAGTTAACTGTGAGTTGGGTTAATTGAGGACACAGGTGCCCCACTCTAATCCAGCTGCCTGCATTACATGGGGTTTTGTTTGTACTTATTTTCCTTGCCCGCTCACCACCACTGGCGAGTGGTTGGAGCGACGCGGCGCTTCCACAATTCCCATTTCATGCCTGCATTTTAAATTAACACTTATTCACTCAGGGTGATGGTTTTTGTGTGTTTGTTGGGAATCTAACAATTATATCAGTGCTCACCAGCAAACACCAGGTCACTTTCTGAGTCTCACTCAGGCTCACAGGATGCCTGTAGGTGTAGGAGTGCACTGAGTTGCCCTGTCCCAATCTCTGCCAAGGACTGACAGCATGAAGAAAGCACATTTTGGTAAATGCCTAATTACCCAGCAGCTCTATAACAGCACAGCACACATGGCTTTAAATCCTATAGATGTGACTGTCTTAGAGCACCAGTTCAAAACAGGAACAACTTTGCAGATGATGGTGGAGTTGTGTTGATCTAAAATCCATGAGGACTGGGGTCAGGGGGCAAGCTGGGGAAACAGGGGTGATGCTGGACATCTGACTGCTCAAGCTGGGTTAGTTTAGCCATGATTTCTTTTCCCATGTCCCTGTGTTGTCACTCTGAGATGGGTTGTTACAGTACCCAGCAACACAACCACAGCCAGATACAGCTGATAAGCTTTCGTGGAACTGCAGCTGGGATGTGACATAAAACTAGGAAAAAAAAATCCTATCTCCCAGCCCAGATATTCCTGACTTATCCATCCTTAAAAACCAAGGCGCTTTTAACGCCAGGAAAAGTGCTTCTCCTACTGCAGGGCAAGCACAAAACCGGCAGCGAGGAGCTTGACATCCCGAGCTTGTCCAACTCACACCTCTTATCTCACCGCTCGTGTATCACACCGAATCCTCCCTCCTCCAGTCCTTTCCCGCTGGGCTCCCAGCTCCCTGCGCTTGCTCTGCGGCCGCTGCTCCGTGCCAGGACACTTATCCCTGCCGCGGCCGGTCAGCAGGGAATTTCCTCCCGCCGGAGCAGCGCTCGCGTGGCTCCCAGCCAGGGAAACCAGCTCCAGGCCGCTGCTGCCAGCAGCCCTTGCCAAGGCAGAGAGGGCTTTCCTGGGTGCAGGGGCTGCGAGCGGCTCCGGCTTCGCAGGGAAAGGAGGATGCTCCTTGAGAGCTGAAAAAAGTGTTAAAAACCTCACCAACCTGGCTCTGGTAAAGAGAAACTGATTTTTTTTTTTTTTTTTTTTCATCTCTCCCTTTCTCATGAATTAATTCGTTGGAGGAATGAGGCTCAGAAAAGAAACAACGAAATACATGTTGAATCAAACTGAGATATTTATTTTAACCTATTTCTTTCAACACAGGAAAACATCTTAGGTTGGTTGAGGGCTATTTAACCTCCTGTGTAAGCTTCCAGTTGAAGTAGTAGTGCTTTTAGGTTGATTTAAAAAAAACAACAAAACAAACCTGCCTCTTGAAAAATAAGGTTTATTTCAAGTCCCCTTTCTCTTTCACACACACACAACCATGGGCAGTGTGGAGGCAGAATTGTTGATCGCCTGACTGAGTCGCTAAATAATTTCTGCCCTGTGTGGGACTCTTATCTCATAGTGCCTTTACTTTCATTAAAACTATTAGCAGCAAAAGAGAAAATAGGTAACCTGGGGGTTGCTGGCAGCCTTTCCGGCTGTTTTCCAGGATATCCCCTTTCCCCCATACCCTGGGTTTCATGCCAAACTCAGCTCAGGGAGGGCAGCAAGTGACCCCCCATTCATCCCACAAATGCTGTGTAGGGACAGGTGACCATTAAACCCTGATCTAGTCCCACTAAAGCTGGCTGGATCCCCAGGGGCTGTGTGCTGACACCTCCCTGGCGCCAGGACACGTTTTGGGCTGAGCCCAGGGCAATTGCGGGGTTGGTGAGGAGGGCGTAGCCTGTGAGGCAAAGGAAGTGAGGAGCTGGTGTACAACCTGAACTTGGCCACCCTCGACCCAAACCCCAAAGAGGAAAGCCAGCATGCACGACATCTTCCTGTTAGGAAATATTAATCATGGCCATGTCCAAACACAGTAAGAGAAACCTCAGGGAAACCGCTCCTTTGGCCATGGAGGGCTGTCGCTGGTATATTCAGGAAGGCCCTTGTGCCTCAAAGAGAGTACCCACCCGTCATCAGGGCACCACCTCGAATTATGGATTGCCTCCCTGACATTTGAAGCAAAATCTCGGCTCGTCCCTCCCGTGCCTCTGTACCCAGATGTTGTTTCATGGGCTCAGGAGAGAGCCACAGCATGAGCCAGGTAGAGGAGTGAAGCACCTGGAGAGGAGAAGAATCAACCAGCAAGAAAATCAGCTGGAGAGCGTTCTCAGCTCAGCCTTGCCCTTGCAGTGGTGTTGTTGGGGTGACCAGTAGGGATGTCATGCCCACAGCGATCACTGACACACACCGGGGCAAGACCAGAAGCAAAAATCCTGAAGGCACCACTTCTCGTGAGACACCTGTATTACAAAAAAAAAAAAAAGAAAAAAAAACCCACAAGGAAAAAACAAAACAAAAAACAAACCATGAGAGGCATCCCAAGAGGTTTACAAGTAAAATAACGTTCTTGGAAAGAAGTGTCAGCACTCTGGCATGCAGCACTGTGTGGGCAGCTTCTTGGAGCTAAGGAGCCCACAATAGAGCATGGGAATAATCCCACACACCCCAATCCAGCCTCATCCACCTTCTCAGGCAAGGCAAATCTAACCTGATTCCCAGGTCTGGATCCCAGCCACCAGGGGCCAAAACCCTTTTTGGGGCCAATTCTTGCTTGTGAGCCAACCCACAACTTACAACTGGACCTCAACTCAGTGTGGAGGCCAAGCTACTCCTGTGGAACTTGAACATATTATAGGGCTCAAATTCCTTGTGGGGGCCACATCCTGCTGTGGATCCCTAATCTCTGTGGGACCAACCTTTCCTGTGAGGCCCAAATTTGTTCCAGGCTCCAAGCCTTTCTCATGGCTCCCAAATTACCTGTGGTGTCTGATCTAGGATCCAGGCCTTGCCTGTGGGTCACCATCCATCTGTGGGGTCCAGACATTCTCCAGGGGTCAAGTCTGCTTGTGGGTCCCAAACCATTGTTGAGGTCAAAGCCCCTGTGATGCCCAAATCTCTTTTGGGATCCAAGTTTTGCAAGTGATTCTCCAGCCCCTCGTGGGCTCCAAGCCCTTTGAAACAGTTGCATCCATTCTGGGGTCCAAGTTGTGCCTGTGTCCCCAATCCCAGGCAGAGATCCAAGCCATCTGTGGGGTCCAAATCCCTTTCAGAGCCCAAGCCTACTTATGGGTCCCAAGCTCCCCATGGGATTCAAATCTATTTGGAGTCCAGCCCTCATGTGGGTTGCCAAGCTTTTGCATGGCTCAAACCCCCTGTGGGACCCAAATGTGTGTCAGGGTCCAGGCTTTGCCTGTGGGTACCCAATCCTTCATGGGCTCCAAAGCCCTTGAAGCACCCAAACCCCTTTTTGGGGTTCACACCTGCTTCAGGTTCCCAAGCCCCCTCTGTTATTAAAATGCATTCTGGAGTCCAAGTTGTGCCCAAGGGTCCCAAATCCCAAACTTTTGCAGGGACCCAAACCCTCTGAAAGGTCCAAATCCCTTTAATGCTCCAAGCCTGCTATGGGGGTCCCCAGCCCTCTGTGGTGCCTGAATCCATTTTGAGGTCGAACCTTTGCCATGTAGGTGTTCAGCTCCTTGTAATACCCAAAGCCCCTGTGGAACCCAAATTTGTTTCAGGGTCCAAGTTTTCCCTGTGGATTCACTACTCTTTGGGGGCTCTGATGTCTTTGAAGCAGCCAATACCTTCTTGCTTTGGGGTCCCCAGACTCCTGTGTGCCCAAATGTGTTTTGGGGTCCAAGCTGTGGTTCCCCAGCTCCTTGTGGGACACAGCTTCCCTGTGGGACTCAAATCCATTTTGGGGTTCCCAGCACGTGGGGATCCAAGCGCTACTCATGGCTTCCCAAGCCCTTGTAGTATAGATATCCCTCTTTGGGACCTAAATCCTTTTGGGGTACCCAGCCTTTGTGGTACTCAGATCTACTTTGGGGTCCAATCTGTCCCTGTGGCTCCCCAACCCCTGGTGGGACACGGCTCCCCCGCGGGACCCGCAGCGGTGCGGGTCCGTGTGGGGCGGTCCGGAGAGATGTGGGGCGGTGCGGGGCGGTGCGGGGAG
>VWYI01047189.1:399551-444020 GCA_013399455.1 Anthoscopus minutus
AAGGAGGGAAAGAGAAAGAAAGGCATGCACATCTGGGCTAAATATTTGTTAGAAAGTATTCCCAGGATAGTGGGAGTTCTGGTGCCAGAGAGGAATTCCTGCGGGTTTGATCCATTGCATTATGTACTTGTTCCAAAAGCTGTTTTCAGTAAAATAGATGAGTAAGAAGTCTTAGCCAAGAACAGAATGTCTTTTTTGGCAACTGAAAGGAAGATAGGATTATTTTATTTCAGGTTATGTAAAAAAAAAAAAAAAAAAAAAAAATTAGAAGGGGGTAAAATCCGGCACTCTGTGGTGCCTGCAGAGATTTGCAATGGCAAACTCAGATACAGATATTTACTTTTTCCATGATGCTGTGGACATTTTTGGGACTCACTTGTAAGACACTGCTGTGGGTTTAAGGTTCCTTGCAAAATTACTGCAATTAAAATGTCCTCATTGTGTCTGAATGGGCCTCTGGGCTTTTTTGGCTGAATGGCCAGTGGTCTCGCTGACATGGCCTTAAAGGCAGCATCCAAATTGCTGGTGTGAATTCTGTCTCCACATGCCAGGGCAGGGAGGGGAGCAGAGGATCATCCTGGCTTTCTCTGTAAAATGCCCATCTGGAGGATCTTTTGGGGTAGGGTAGAAGCAGACACCGATGGGTGCAGCTCCACTACATTGCTTCTGAGAAGGATTTGAAAACTTGACTTGGAAAATGTCACAGCCATAAATCAGCAATGAGGGAGAAGGTGTAACAGGAGAAAATTACGATATTTTGGCTGGTGGGCAGCAGGTTCACCAGCTTTTTCCCATTAGCAGGGAATCCTGTTTGCACAATACCTCCTTTGCATTAACAAAACAATAGGTGTCTTGAAGAAGACAGCGTGCCAAAAGTGCTTTTTTTCCCTATCCATTTGGCTCATTCTCATAGATGGGGAGCTGCACACACCCCCTTTCATCCTCCTGGCTGGTGATAGTATTTAAAAAATAAATAAATAGAATTGCACCATCTTATGCACAGCTTGCCTTGGCTCTGGCTTGGTGTTTGCATTAGCTGGGTTTGCTGGCTGAAGGAGAGCACTCTGGTTTCCCTGTGGGCTTGGTTTGGGGGGATGTGGTGCAGCCCCTGATGGGCTGTTGGGTTGGCAGGTGACCTGAGCATCAGGGCTGCTGCACCTTTGCTCCAGACCTGGGAGCTATCCCTGTCTCAGCAGCATGCCCTTGGCTGCTCCAGCACCCTCCCTTGTCTCCCCCGGGACTTGGATGTGGTCAGCATCGCTTCTCTGAGAGTGGTTGCCGGTGGACATGTGTCCTACAGGCATTTTAGGGAGCTGGTTCCTCCCTCCCTTGGCTATAGAGGCATCTTTCACTGTCATCCCTCACTGTCCTTTGGAGCATTCTCTCTGCAGCAGGAACTAATGCTCTTTCAAGCCATATGTGGGTTGTTTTTGGTTTTTTTTTTGCAAAGTTTTTGCCTGTTCCAGGTGGACAGTGGGGTCTGCAAACTTATGCCTGCAGCCCGGTCAGATTTGGACCCTTGCTGTGGATTTGGAGAGTTTCTTTGCTCCTGGTTGTTTCTTAAAGAAAACATGAGGCAGAGCAGAAGGCACATACAGAAAAATAACAAATAAGAGGTTTGTTATTTGCTGTTTTGTGGCAGCTTGCAAGCTCAGCTTTGCCATGGAGCAGGCAGGAAAGGGGTTAATTCAGGTGTCGGGTAGGACATGTGCTGCTGGGGCTGGAGGGTGGCCAAATCCACCTTCTCTGCATCTATTTTGGATTAAGGCCAAAAAAACAACAACCCCTCTGTGGCAAAACCACCTGCAGCTCCAGGACTGCTGAGGAGGAGGAGGGATGGAGGAATCACTTCTCCCCAGGCTCAGGGGGACGTACCGGCCCTGTAAGCGCGCCTTGCAGCGAATGATTAACTTCTCCAGGCCACTGAAGTGCTTCATCCAGGGAGTTTTTTTGACCTTTTAGACGACTATTGTCTCCTGGGAAGCTAGTGGTAAACATAATTAGGGAGGGCTGGTACAGGACTTGGAAGGAACTGTGTGTGCTCCTGTCCTGCAACGTGATACTGCTTGGTGCTGTTGGGACACTGAAAATCCCATCAGTGGGGAGGTTCTGAAACTTCTGTGGTGTTCTGTGCTGCCTCCTCAGGTCTGTAAGAAGGGCAGGTTTGGTGGGGTTTAATTTTGTTTTGGTTTTTCTTTTCCAGAGACTTAAATTAACTTCAGACATGCAAAACGGAGTGAGAAAGTGTTTGGGTTGCAAACAATGAATTTGGCTGGTGGAGAAGTTTAGTGTGGTGGGACGGGATGTGGACTGGGAGTCTGGCACCCCTGTATTTGCACTGTCACCATCCCAGGGCTGTCTCCTGTCCCAGCATTATCCAAATTCTAGGGGTGCTTTAGCTTTTGTGTATTGTGGGGTGGCTGGTAGCCCAGTTCCTGGGCTGGGGCTGCATCACTCCCACTGTGGCTGTGCCTTACATCCTGGTGGGATGGGGTCAGAGCAAGTCACCCCTCAGGCAGCAGCCTGGCTCTCAGCTCTGGGGGTAGCTCACTGCCTCCCAAATTAGCTGGCAGTGGCTTCTGCAGGAGCAGGGGGAGCTGAGGTGGTGTTGCCAGAGTCTAAAAGGTGGAATGATCCATCATCAGTGCAGGAGCATCCCAGGTTGTGTGGGTGCTGATGTCCATTAGAGTCGCAGAATATCCAGAGCTGAAGGGACCTACATGGATCATCAAGTCTCAACTCCTGGCCGTGCACAGGACCACACCAAGAATCCCTCCCCGTGCCTGACAGCATTGCCCAAATGTAATGTAGACAAAGTCTGTAGCTTTTCTAAGTTGTTTTTTTTTGTCTCCCAAATTTGCACAAACTTCATTAAAACAAAGTTTAAAAGATGCAACACAGTTATTTTTGGCTTTCTTTTAGTTTTTTTTTCTTTTAAGATGAGCAGGGGCAAAGCATGTAAGAAATTCAGGAATCTAGGCAAGTACAGAGCTCCTTTGTTTTTAATTAGCTACGTTGTTTTTAATTGCTTCTATGCTTGATACATAACCCAGCCTAAACAAGAATAGCTTATTGAATGGCGGCCTGACTATGAAAGGCACCGTGAGGAGAAGGGCTGTTCTTCACAGTTGATATATTTGTATTTCAGTGCTTCATTTAATAAGTCTGTTTCCCCGGGGGGCTGTAGCAAGTAAATCATGCCAACAGATTGTTTTCTGCAAACTGGCTTATTTTTGTAATTAGCAAGACGTTAAAGCTGTAACTGCATAGAAAGAGATCTGGGTGAAGAGTGAACATAAAAGAATTAGTAAGCAAAATGTAATACTTACTGTTTGATGACATTTGTGTTGATTGGATTGGTTTCTGGACAGTTTGTTGTCTGGGACAGTTTCTTCTGCAGTGTTGTAAAATGAGAGAGAAATTCACAGGTGTGCACAGCGACTGTAGTAGGATGAGGTGCCCAAAACGTGAGGCAGCACGTTTTGGGAATCATCTGCATGGCCAATTGGATCTGATGGGGAAGTCTTGCTGGGGGTTACAGCTGTCCTGCTCATCACCAGAAACTTCCAGGATTTCCCTGGCTTCATGTTGCTTTTTTTTTCCTTTGTTTTCCAGTTATATGACAAAAACGGCGTCACCATGAGCGGAGTATTGAAAAGGAAGTACGAAGAGCTGGGGGATGACAGCACCTACTGCTCCTCCTCCTCCTGCTCCCCCCTCTCCTCCTCAGCATCCTCAGGCTGGGACACTGATGAGGAGAATTCCCATGGAGAGCCCAAGGCCAGCTCTGCCTTAATGTCCAGCTTCACCCGTGAGTACCTCTGGCTTTCCCAGGATCAGCCACGCCTCTGCACGGGTTTTTGTAGGGTGGTGGTTGGGTCATCACCACACAGAGACCCCCTTGGGGCACACCTTTATGGGTAAAAGAGGCTACCTCTCATGACACTGATTTATAATCATCCAGCCTCCTCACAGTGGTCTTTCTCAGCCTTTCCTTCCAGTATTTATTATTCCATTGGAATATTTTTTGCTGAAGTCCAGGTTTCCAGGAATAGAAACCCAAGGATGGGTGTGCAGAGGCATGTGGGTGCCTCCAAGCCTGTGCTGCAGGACCATCCCACCAACCCTCAATTTCCTGTCAAGCTGTTTCACAGGCAAAACCTAATCACACAGTGAAGGCCTTTAATGCTGTTTTTTAAAAATGATTAACCAGTAGCGTAATTACCATTTCAGAACTTGTTTCCTACGTAAGTTGGGTACTTTGCCAAAGAACATGACACGTTTGACATTGCCTCCGCTGCTAGTACAGATAAAAGCTATTTTGTTTTCCCAGCAATGTAAGTTTTGAGAGCTTTTAGGAAAACACACAGAAGGCAGTGTTTTAAAGCCCTTTATCTGTCATGTGAAGGGAAAAATAAAAAGTACAATAGAGGAACATCTTCATGGAGGAGAAATAGTCTAACCTAGTAAATTATACTGAACACCCACTGTATATAGCAGTTAAGGTCCACTTAGCAGACATACACAAACACGCAGTGGTCTGAAAAGGCTTTAGAAGTCTTGTAATAATAAAGAGTCTCATTCTTGCTTGTCTTCCCAGGTTTTGTGACAAAACAATGAACTTTTTGTATTCTCTGGCTCAATTGGAAAAGGGTCAGGAATGGGAAAACAATTTTGGAGGAGGGGTGCAGGGAGAGAGAAGCAAATGCCAAAGTGCAGCAGCTCAGCTGATAGATGCTCGTGGTGGTTAACTTGCCTTCTGATAAAGAGCTCATGTTTTAGAAGATTGAGTCAAGGTTATTGTGAAAAAGCAACGCACAGTGCAAAGATATGATCAGAGTGACTGCAGGGCCCAGTGTGAACCCTCAGCTGTTGAGCAGAAGCTGCTGACACAGCTGAGTGAACACTTCTTTTTTCTCTTTTATTTTTTTTTTCATGCAAAACCGAAATACTATATTTTGGCAAGTGAGACCTGTGAAATGTGGGTGCAGTTAACTGTCCAGTCTCACACTTTCACAGCCTTTGGGGCCCATCAAACCAGCTGAGCCCCTTGGGTCCCACTGTAAGGCCGCTTGTGGCTCTGCCTCCCGAAGAGCTTGAGCTCTGCTGCAGTCACCCATCCTTTCTGGGTTACTTTCTTCTATGGAGGCAACCAAAACACCCATCCACCAGCAGAGAATGGAACCAGAAATACCTCCCCACCACAAATCTGGGTGTAGCTGGCTCTTGTTCCTGCCACACTCACACGGCTGTGCCTTGCTTTGCTTTCTTGGCCAGCCACACTCATGGAAACTCACTGACTCTGAACCTGCCCTGACTAATTAGTCCCCCTCCATCTACTGTGTTTGCACCTGCAGCTGTGCAGGGCCAGGTATCTCTGGAGAGGCTCTGCTGTAAGTTGTGTGTAGAATGTTTCAGCAGTTTAAGATAAACCAGAGTCATGTATTGCCATGTTTACCCGGGGATCACCTGCAAGAAGATTAACATCTTTGCAGCTGCTTTCAAATGAGTCTCCTGAGAATAAAGCATAGATTCAGAGTTCCTCCCAGTGGATGGTGAAAGGAAGTACCAGAAAAAGCAGCTGCTTGGGCTATTTTCTGCCCTGCCACAAAAGCTGGAGCTATGAAGCACTGGGAATGCCAATGCCCCGGCATCCCAGGAGCAGACCAGGGGCTCCTGAGAGTGGGGCAGAGTGGATTTGGAGAGACAGATGTGTAGGATGGCTGGTTACTTGTTCGTTATGCTCTGCCACACGTGAAGAACAAGCAAATGGATGTTCCTGGGGGAAGTCAAGTGGGATGGAGAAGCAGCAGCCACCTCGTAGGGTGAATCTCATGGGTGACTCCAATGCAGCAGGGCTTGGCTTAGCTTCCTCTCCCTCCTCATCCCACCTCTGAAGTGTTAGCTCCTAAAACACCACCAAGCAATGTCATAGCCTTGTCTCATCCTGTCCCTGCTGAGAGAGCAATTGCAAGTCCTGCCTGTTGGTAATATTTCTATTCCATCTGCAGCATGGCAGCACTGACTTAGTGCTTTTTCTTTTTCTAATTCTCCCCTTTTTAGCCACGTCAATCCTGAAGAAATCCAAGCGACTAAAGAAGAACAATGTGGAGTTTGACCGGGTCACTGTGTTTTACTTCCCACGCTGCCAGGGCTTCACGAGCGTGCCTAGCCGTGGGGGCTGTACCCTGGGGATGGTGAGCAAACACAGCTCCTCCCGGCAATTCACGCTGGCAGAGTTTTCAAAGGAGCAGGAAAACATCCGTCGAGGCAAACTGGAAGAGAAATTAAAAGAGGAGAAGTTGGAAGCATTGAAATGGAAAGTGAGTTAAGGGCGTGGGGCTGGGTTGATGAGGAGCTGGTGGAGGTCGTTAGTTACGTGGCCAGATTTAGTAAGAGCCTCTGAGACCTGGGGGCATCAATCCTTAGCTCTCAGTTTGGGTCTCCAAAAATCACAGGCTCCAGTGGGGGATTTTCATTTAGTTCTCCACCTTTTAAAAGTGAAAAGATACAGAAGATATTTTCACTCTTTCAGTAGTACCTCTCTGTCCTGGGATCCTTGAGACTCTTCTTGGCATTTCCCAAAGTCTTTTCATCTCTGATTTAGATACTTGATATCCCAGGGCACATCCCCAGTCAGGTGTCAGGTCTTTGTGGGCATCTGACTTAGATGTTCATCCTGATGTTGGCCACCACGGGAGAGAGATCATTCCTTTCCTGTTTCCCCTCAGCTGGGGGTTCCAATGGCTCCGAGTCCCAAACAAACCCCTAAGGCTGTGTCCACTTTTTGCCCTCAGCTAACCATGAACGGCACGAAGGAGTCCGAAGAGGCCAACCAGCTCACCATCGAGGACATCTCCGACGACGACATCGACGTCACCAACGTGGACCTGGAGGACGGCTTCTTCCTGCAGCCCTACCCCGCCAAGAAGCGGCGCGCGCTGCTCAAGGCCGTGGGGGTGAAGAAGATCGACAAGGAGGAGAAGCGGGAGCTGCACAGCATCCGCCTGTCCCGGGAGGACTGCGGCTGCGACTGCCGTGAGGTCTGCGACCCGGAGACCTGCAGCTGCAGCTTGGCAGGCATTAAGTGCCAGGTACTGCCCTCACCCCTGGGCATGGGGGGGGATGCCATGGCTCCAGCTGTGTGTTAAAGCAGGGGGGAGTGAGCAAGTTGGACAAAGTTGGGGCAGGCAGTAAATCCATCGGTTCCCACCTGGGCTTGGAGGTGAGGAAAGCTCTTGGTGCATCCCTCAGGCTGCAGGGCAGACACTGCTCCAAAGTGTCCTCTTCCCAAATCACACGTGTGGCCAACCCCGCACTGCCAGAGCCTGCAGTGAGAATGTCCCTGCTGTACATCCCCATGAGACCCATACCTGCTTGATCTCCTGTTGGAGGTGGGCCATGTGGAATGTCTGCAAGGAAAGGCTCCTTGCTCCTCACATGAGGCTGTGCTTTCTCCCCCTCCCCCAGGTTTTATTTTTAATTCTTTTTTCTTTTGGTGTGTGCCACAAATCCCAGCACGCTCAGGCGAATGTGGGAGTGTCAGCTGAGCGTCAGCCCACAGCGAGCTGTGCAGGCCACCTGCACAGTGGGATAATCCCTCTGTATTCAATTAGCGAGTTATGTTTTTCATGGTATTTTTTGCAGGTGCCTGCCCAGCTGTTATTTGGGGAGCCTCTTTCCCTATTCTGGGCGCCGCTCGTTCCCGCGGTGCCGTGTTTGGAGGCTGGGGGTGGCGGAGGTGGGTGCACACGGGTGCTCCATGTGTGTGTCACAGCCCCCCTCTAGTGGCTGCTGCAGATCAGATAGTGAGATCATTAAATAGCAGTAAAGAAAAAACTCATTTTCCCCCTTATGTCTCCTTTTGGACCATTATATTTTGCTTTTTTTTTTTTTTTTGGAATCTTTTTAATTTCTTCACTTGTACTGAAATCCAACTTTTTATGACACCTCTTCAAAAGAGCAGGGTGCCTCTTTTTTTTCCCTTCCTGCTTTTAAACCCCTCAGCTGTTACTTGGTTTCTCAGGGCAGACAATTCACAGGCAGTTTTGGTTTTATGCTGCTGGGTTCAATCCTAACCTTCCCCCTCTGCTTCTCCCTGTGCCAGATGGATCACACCTCGTTCCCCTGCGGCTGCACCAAGGATGGCTGTGGCAACACTGAGGGCAGGATCGAGTTCAACCAGGCTCGTGTGCAGACACATTTCATCCACACCATCATGAAGCTGGAGCTGGAGAAGCAGCAGCAGAGCAGCGAGAAGGTGGTGGAGGCTGAGCCCCCTTTCCGGGAGCGGCTCTCGCCGCTGGGATGCGTGGCAGGGAAGGGCTCCTTGGAGGAGCGCGCGGTGCCGCTGGCACCTGCCTTCCAGTTCAGCCCCGAGCTGGAGGCCCTGGGGGAGAACAGCTGCAGCAGTGACATGACAGACTCCTCCATCTCCTCCCATCCCAGCGAGGACCTGGAGGAGCCCTATGAGAGCCTCCCCTCTGACAAATCCCAGTCGGACGTGGACGACGATGGCTTGGCGCGCATCCTCCACTTTAACGACTCGGATGCTGAGGAAGAGAGCGGGCGTGGCCAGGATGACCTCAGCTGCTTCCACCCCACCGACTTCTTCATCGAGGACCACGGCAGCGAGGCCAAGCCTGTCCCTGGCCACTTGTCCCACCTCTCAGAGTGCCTGGATGAGAATGCCAACCAGGACAGTGGAGGTTTGCTGGAGGATGCAGCCCATGTGAGGTGCGATGGGCTGTCCTGCTGCGCCTCGTCCTCCACTGAGCCCTGCTCCAAGAGCTACGCTGACCTCAGCCTTTCCTCTGATTCCTTGGATTTCTTCCAGTCCTTCTCGGACTATAACTTGGGACCCCTTTACAACTCCTTAAAGGAGTATGAGAACCTGGATAACTTCTCAGCGTTACAGTTTCAGTTGCCTAATTTCCCTGGCTTCCCACAAGCTGGAGATCAGGGCTCTTGTTTCTTGGAGTCCCTCATTGGTTTGTCCGAATCCGTCCCTGAAACCCCGGCCCCTTTCACAGACAATCAACTTTTGGAGGATGCCATCAAGTCATCGCTGATGGAGACGGTGAAAGTGTGAAACACCCATGTGGCTCGGGCAAGGACTGATGCCAAAAGGAAAACAGAGGAACAGTTGGACAGGCAAACTTTCACTGAAAGGATGGCATCCTGCTCAAGTATGAGGATAAAACAGTAACAGCAGAAGACTTTCTAAGCAAATTAACTATTTTTGGTCTTTCTAGAACGTGAACATTTTGACATACTGCAGCTACAATCAGTTCTCTTGCTGTTTGTGCAAAAATTTCTAAACTTTCATGACGGGGTGGGGAAGGGAGGGAGGGAGAAGGACTTTCACATGAGAATTTCCTTGTGTTTTGTATGAAAAGACCTGTTGAGAAATACTCCTTGCTAACGTTGCCAGTCGTCCATTACAGCCACTTCTAGAAACGTTTCAGTGTTGCAGGAACTTTTTAAGGCAACTTTTTGAAGCTGTATTTATTGTGAAAATTTGTGGTTTGCGTAAGAGCCAGCCCAACACACTCTTGCGTTTAAATCTGACAAGGTTTACAGAAGAGATCCATACACTATATACATAATCATTCTTCATCTATTTATTGCAAATTCCAGAATTTAACTAGCCACTGAAGCTTGAACTAGCATGAAACCTTATTTAAATTGGTAATACCTCAGATGTATTATGTGTACAATCATATTTTTTTGCATAATATATCTGTATTTATTTATTTTCTACCTGTAGTACGTGAATAGCACTGTGGTTTGTCAATGACCTGGAAGGGCAATAAGGTCTTCAAGAAGAAGATGACCCTGGTTTTTCTGAGTCTGAATGATGTTGGCTGTTTGGTCTTCACTTCACATTTCTAAAAACACTGAACAGAAGTGGTGTGGAAGGGGAGGGACGAGAAGTTCATGCAACATCTCTTGGTTTTTCCCAGCTTTGTTGTAGACATGAGAATGGTGTCTGGTCTCCATAATATCACTGTGGAGAGCAAAGCAAGTAAAACCTTCAACTATTTAAGAAGTAATGTTAATACTAGCTTGAAACAAAACCCAACCCCTTTTTGTAAATTATTTTATAATTTATTTAATTTCCTGAGGATTTGGCCATGAGGTCTTTCCCCATCAGTTATGGTGCCTGAATATGCAGAGGAACTGTCAGCAAGGGTGGGGAGGTGCAACCATAAGGACTTTGGCAGCCCTCGTGGGGGCTTTGGCAGAGCAAAGCCAAAAGATCAACACTGCTCAAGCTCCTCAGCAAGTGCTCCTTAGGACTCCCCAGCACTGAGGATGTCACAGCTCCAAAATCCAGTGGGTCACACTGATTGTACTATATTTTTATATAGGTGAATCGAGTAATTCAAGCAAAACAGATGGATGCGAAGTTTATTGGGTTATTTATCCTGTGAGTACAGTTTTTGAAGACCTGAAGACCAAGCTGATAAACTGAAGACTTTTGGTTTTTAAAATGAGATAAATCTTTGTGTTTAGGAAGGATACTGGAGGCTGCCTTGGCCTTTTGCTTTTTAAGTCAGTCTGAGAGCATGACACTGTTTGGCCACAAGATGTAACTGGACAAAAAATCTGTGCATCAGTGATACACTAAGTGCCTACACCAGTGGTATGGAAAAAGCAAAACGGATTAAAAACCTACTGGCTTTAAATTCCCCCTTGGAAAATTTGGTGATGGAAGTGATTCCTGGCATTACCAGCACAGGAGAAGGAGACAGCTCTGGTGTCCCAGCCCTACTGCCCTGGGAGCAGCTGGAGGGAACTTCTAGGGGTGCAGAGACACACAGACAAGGGAAACAACCCTGAAACACGGATCTGAGGATTTTTCTGTTGGCTGAACTGTTTCTACCCCCGACCACAGGGATGGTGCTCTTGGATACCCGCCCATTGACAGGTGCCTCACTGCAAACCTGCCGGCAATTTAGGAAACTTTGGTGTACGAAACGTGGGTTGCTTGGGGTTTTTAAAATCCTTATTCTTGCTATTTAATTGTACATCTTCTCTGGTATTGAGCCAGTCAACTTGGAAGTGGAGCTGACCCCACCACGGCCACGAGCAGGTTCTGAGCCCGCGCTCGCCGCCGCTTCCTCCGCAAGGCATCGCCCCCGGGGCAGGAGGGTGACTGTAGGAATACTACTGGCAGATGGAGGATTTCCTGGATATATCTATTATTATTATTATTATTATTGTTGTTATTATTATTAATATTGTTGTTATTATTATTATTTTTATTATTATTTTTCATTGTCGTCATTGTTTCTTTAGACTGAAAAAATTCCCCCTTTCAGTTATCTCCTAGGTGGTAGTTCCTTATCCTTCAGACTGCATCAAAAATACTGACAGCTGAAAGTCTGATAGTGTTCTGTATTTATTGGCACTAATATATTTTGTAACATTCCTAGGTTTCTCTGCATATATATATTTATATATATAAAATATATACTTATATTTTATATATATATATACACACACACTTTTTTTTTAATGAATTATTGGGATTGACTCCTGCCTTTGTGGATTTTTTTTTCAATAATTTATTCTTTTTATTTGTATTGGTGCCAAAAAAGAAAAAAAAAGATTTTTTTTTCTCTTTTTTTTTTCCCAGGGCACTGAATTGTAAATATATAATTTTTTTTTTCTTCTTGGTATCTGTGTAAAAAGTTGCCTGTTAAACAGTTTAAAAACTGGGTATTTATTGACACAATCTGTAATTATCTAATGTATTGGTTGAAACACTTTGGTTTCAACATAGCTTTATTTTAGCTTTCTTTGTGTATATATTGTGATTATGTTGCTTAAAGGTACAAGTTAAAAAAATGCTTTATTTTTACCTTATCCATTTGCATTTGTTTATAAAAAAGCATATTTGTCTACAGCTGCTGTCTCTCATTTCATCGAAGCAATATGAAGAAATTTCCATTACACTTTCAATAAAAGAATTTTGTTTGAATACGGCAGTCTTCACTAATGTCCTTTGTGTGACACAATAACCTTTTCTCTTTTCCCTAAATAAAGTAAAAATCAGTGCATGGAATGTGATTTTCCCAAACTTTTTGGGCTTGTGGATGGTGGCTGCTTGTCTCTAAGGGATTATGGANCTATTATTATTATTATTATTATTGTTGTTATTATTATTAATATTGTTGTTATTATTATTATTTTTATTATTATTTTTCATTGTCGTCATTGTTCCTTTAGACTGAAAAAATTCCCCCTTTCAGTTATCTCCTAGGTGGTAGTTCCTTATCCTTCAGACTGCATCAAAAATACTGACAGCTGAAAGTCTGATAGTGTTCTGTATTTATTGGCACTAATATATTTTGTAACATTCCTAGGTTTCTCTGCNATAACCTTTTCTCTTTTCCCTAAATAAAGTAAAAATCAGTGCATGGAATGTGGTTTTCCCAAACTTTTTGGGCTTGTGGATGGTGGCTGCTTGTCTCTAAGGGATTATGGAATAGACAACAGTCATGGTGGCATTCACATCACCAATGAGAAATCTTGGGAAACCCTGGAAACCACTTTCCCTCATGGTTTACAATGCATTTCTCATTGCCCCGTGGCTGTCCTGGGACCTGGAAGGATGCAGCTGGACAGAAGCATCACCATGGTCCTGTGCCCCTGGGGAAAAACAGAAAAAATACTCTTGGTCATGGCAACAGCACGGAAAGAAGAGACTAGCATGTAAAGCAGCCCATGGTACAAAGGAAAAAAGATGAATAAATCCCAGGAATCTAGATGGGGAAAAGCACACCTCTCCCATGGGTCTGTGGCTGTCAGCACAGGCATAAATCATAACCACTGCCATTGACCTGAAAGCAAGAAAAATTGGCCAAAGAATGCCATTGTCTAGTTTTCCATTGGGAATCCATTTTTAAGGGTTGCCATCTGCCCCCAGAGCAGAGAAGCTCAATTAATTGAATAAACTATTTGTTACAAATTATTTGCTGAGCTGCAAAAGCAGAAATACTGAAAAGAGGCTCATCCATGGAGGCCCTGCAACATGCAGAGAAGCTCAGCTTGTTTACCCACCCAGAGGGATGTGTTTGGTTGTGGGTTTGTTTGGGGTTTTTTTCTTTTATGGTGTTTTTATATCTGAAATTCCCTCTTACATTAACTATTTTCTGACTGGGAGAGGAGTAGTGCCCAACATACAGCTCCAGCTGCAGCACTGGTGGGTTTATGGCTTGTGGTGAGGACTTTGTGTCATGCCCTGGCACAAGACATCACCAGGGGATCCATCATCCCCAGTGGACAGTGCTGAAACAGCCCCAAGGTGCTGCACCCCATCAAGCAGCCTCTGGCATGGGCACAGGGAATCACAGAAGGCTAGAATGCTTTGGGTTGGAAGGGATTATATTAAATACTGCCTAGTTCAACTCCTCTCCCAATGCCTTTCAGTTTATCACGTTGCTCTAAGCATCATCCAGCATGGCTTTGAACACTTCCAGGAATGGGGCATTCACAGCTTCTCTGGGAAATCAGTGCAAGGGCCTCACCACCCTCAGAGCAATTAATTTCCTCCTAATATCTAATGTAAACTTGCCCTCTGTCAGTTCAAAGCCAGTTTCCCTGTCCTATCACTCTGTGCCCTTGTCCAAAGTCCCTCTCCAGCTCCTTTAGGCACGCTGCTTTGGATGCAGCCCAGAATGTGGCTGGGGCTTTCTGGGCTGACAGTGCACATTGCCGGATTGTGTCCAGCCTTTTATCAGTCAACAGCCCCAAGTCCTTCTCCCCAGGGCTGCTCTCCATCTATTCTCCACCAAACCTGCATCTGAGTTTGGGATTGCCCTGACCCAGCTGCAGGACCTTGGGGTTTTTTCCCATCCCATCCCAGTGACAGACTAAAACTCAAATGGGAACATGACAATAATTGGTGATTCTGCAGTGCTCTTTCCCTGGGAAAGCCAAGCTGACTCCAGGTTTGAGTTAAAGCCTCAGCTCTGGCAAACATCTGCTGAATTCCATGGAAAATGCTCTTGGATGGGCAGAGGAAGTGCCTGTTGCAGTGACATGGGTCTCAAAGCAGCACCTGGGATGTTTCTATTGCCTCTGCAGAAGACGTAAGACACCCTTACCCACTGCAGTGCCCCACAGCTCAGACATTCTTTACACACCTGCCCTTTTCCATCTATCAGGCAGACAAGCAACAAAAAAAGATTTCCCCCCAAATCTCCTGCCTGCAAGGCAAGCACAGGACCCCATGGATGCCCTCAGTGCTGCAGAGCCAACACCCTTGCCCTCACCTTGCCCTGCAGCTCCTGGGATGTTTGGTTTGATTTGTTTTGATTTCTTTTCCTTTCTGACGGAGTTAAAGTCCATCCTATCTGTCACTTTATAGCTGTTCCTGACGAGAAAAGTCCTCGGGACTCTCATTCCCTCACGGCGCCCGGTCTGGAGTCACCGAGCCTGGCGTCACAGCCTGTTCCCGTCCCCGGCGGCCCCGGCTCGCCGAATGACTCATCCCTTTTCCGGAGGCAGCTCCGCCACCCGGGGACAAAATGCTTTCTAGTCTGGTGGCTGCAGGCACAGCCCGGCCCGTGCTGGCACCTCGGGACGAAAGGAAAGCAGGCGATGAGTAATGCTGTGCCTCCTGGAGCTGCGAGGGAAAGAAAAAAAATAAATGGAAATGAAGAGGGTGGTGAAGCCCTAAGCAAGATGGGGAGTGCACGGACGGGTTTATTTGGGGTCGGTGAATCATCGATTAGCAGGGATGGGAAGGAGCAGCGCTGCCTGGTGCCATATAGGGCGGGAGTGCCAGGTGGGTGTCACCAGGCTGAGACAGGTGCTGGTTTCAGCCCTGCCACGGGGGAAAGGTGTGGGTTGCAGCTGGTTTAACCCCTTCCAAGGGGTTGCAGCGCCTTCCAACGCCTTCCAAGCTGCAGCTCTGTAAGAGCAGAGTGGGTACGGCTTGAACAGCAGCACCTTGCAGAGAATCATCTCCAACCAGCCTGGAAACTCCTCCAGAGCTTCTCTGGCCTCACATTTTGAAGTGAGGTAAATGTAAATTCCTCTTGGCAAAGAAGCTGCAATAAACTGCTGCTTGCAGGCCATGAGGATGCTCTGAGAGCTGGAGCCTCTCTACTCTGGAGCCAGGCTGGGAGAGCTGGAGGTGTTCAGCTGGAGAAGGGAAGGCTCCAGGGAGACCTCAGAGCCCCTTCCAGAGCTTAAAGGTGTTACAGGAGAGCTGGAGAGGGACTTGGGACAGGAACATGGAGTGATGGGACAAGGGGAAATGGCTTTAAAATTAAAAGGGAGAATGGCTTTCAGCTGAAAGAGGGAACGTTTGGATTATATATTGGAAAGAAATCCTTCCCTATGAGGGTGGTGAGAACCTGCCCAGAGCAGTTCTGGATTCCCCATCCCTGGAAGTGTCCAACTCCAGGCTAGATGGGGCTCTGAGCACCTGATCTAGAGAAAGTTGTCTCTGCTCGTGGCAGGGGATGGGAACTGGATGATCTTTAAGGTCCCTTTAAACCCAAACCAGGAGCTGATTCTATGATTTTCCTTCATAGTTACGACCATTAAGAATTTTCAGGACTGCTTAATCCACACAGTCCCATCCGCTTGTTTTACCCCTCCCAGCCTGCTGCTGAACAAGTGGCAGTATTGCCATCTACTGGGCAGCTGCCTCCTTCTCCCAACCTCTCAGCTGGACAAATTGCTGCTGGGCCATGCTTGTCCTTCTCTGTGGGACCAGACACGCCAACACGCCACGTATCTCACTAAGATATCATAGAAAAAGAAAAAAAAAATACGGCTTAAATGACCCAGTGAGGTTTGGAGCAGAGATGGGGGTGTCCTGGGGCTTGACTGGCCTGGCACTCACACACATCTCCAGAAGGTAAATGCTCAACTCCCCCATGGATGCACTTCAATTTTGACCAGGGAAGCGAAACGAGGACAAAATGTGCTGGCCGTGCCTGACTCTATTACATCAGTAGGTGCATGAAACCCACCAAAATTGGAATATCTGCAATTACAGAGCTGAAATATTCTGTCACAAAAACAGAGGCTTTTTGTCAGCCCAGCTGAGAAGGCTGAAAGTCTTGAGATTCCCTGTGGGCCACATGAGCCACACACTGGGCTAAAACATTACAGAATTAATAACATAAAAGGATCTCCCTCCAAAATAAACCTGCTCCCCTGAGATCCTCTGCAAAGGAAACTATTATCTATTACATTTCCCTGGAAATAAATACTTGGCTACTACTTTGGAGTAAATAGAGATAGAAACTTAATGGTACCTAAGTGCTTTTCATAGTCAAAGCTTCCCAAAATGCTCTCTGGTAATTAAGGTTGAATGGCTGTCAGGAGGCAACAGGGCCCCTTGTAGCTACACTCCCAAATATCCATCACTTTTGCCTGTGAGTGAGCAAGAATTGATTGATGTATGAATGCTACAATTTCAGCTGCAGAGATTTTGAGCATTATCCTGATAAAGGACAGCAGTGCCAGGGTAGGATTTGGATGAGGGGCTGTCAGTAACCAGAACATTTTTTGCAGCCATGATGTGGCTGAGGGCCCTATTGCTGAGCTTAGCTCTGTGTGACTTGAAAGCTCCCCAGATCTGTTGTATTTTGGGCCAGCTGAGGTGCTCGAGGATATGAAGACACCTCCATGGGGTGGTGAGATGGGATGACCTCAGGAGAGCTGTTCTCTTTGACACAGAAGGGTAGGATGGAATAGAATGCTCTCAGACATTTCTAATAGCACTGACCCCTATATTTGATCTGTATATTCCTCTGTTTCACATCATCTGCAGCTTCACCTCCCAAAATATCCCAAAGTATTGCAGCCAGCCTTACACCTCACACCTGGCACAGCCAGTCTCCCAGGACCTAATTCTCCTGTTGCCACAGTTGTCTCCTTTTTCTGCTGTCCCTAAACACGTGGACAGCACCAGTTTTTCAAAATCTAGTTAATTCCCTGGTTCAGCTGCATCCTCACCACTCAGTTTGGAGGAAAAGGATGTGGACATTCCCTATAAGCATTATAACACTGTGCCCAGCTGTGTTTTCCCAGTACCATTGGATATTATATTGCTGTTAAACCTATCATCTCCCCACAGTTAAACCTATCATCTCCTCCACAATGGAGCACTGCATTTTCCACAGGCTTTCCCAGGTGGGCTTCTGGGATCAGAGTTTTTCCCAGCAGTGCTGAGGAACATGCAGCTCCAGCCAGGCTCTTGGATAGTGAGAGGGAAAAGAGGCACAGGAGAGGCACACATGCCCTGCCTCTCTGCTGCCAGCTCCCTCCTCCCTCTTATCCTACACAATAAATCATGGCTGAGCAGCACAAGCTGTTCCTGTCAGCAAAAGGCAGAAAGAAAACACTGCTCTTGGCACTGGGGACGTGATAATGACCCTGAATTAGAGCTGTATGTCTCCAGCACCTGATTCTCCTGCTCCCGTGGGTACAGCCTGAGGTTTCTCCTCCTGGCAGTTGTAGGAACAGGTCCAGGACTCGCTTATGTGGAGGAAGGATTTAAAGGAGCAATGTCCAGCCAGGATTTCAGGGCAGCTTGTGACCAGGTTCCAAGCACCTGATGCCCTGTGGTGGTTGCAGGGGTAGTTGCACAACTGTGGGCAGAAGCAGGGACAGCCAGTCACTGCTGTCACATCAGGGGACAAACAGGGGATGGCTGTGGTGTTTTGGGTAGTCGTAAAGCAGTGCACACTCACTAAATTCCTGGTGTGGTCCCACCACAGCAGCATCCCCAGTGATTCCCAGCTCTGCTCAGGGATGGAGGCTGATGAGAAACTGGGACCCCCTGGGACATCCCCAAATGCCCCCTTACACCAAGCACACAGGGTTAGATCCCCAGCCCCGGCATCAGGCTCTCAGCATCTGAGTAATTTTTAGAAGTAGTTTGAGAGGCTCCCTTTGTAAGCTGTCATTTCTCAAAGCCTTTGATCTTGTATCTTTTGAATTCCTTCTGCAGGCTGAAGGAAAACTTGAATACAGTCAGGCAAGATCTCAGGTGCCAGTGAGCTCCTGACAGATGGCTGCTGACTGCTCCTGGAATGGACGTTCCTGGGACACAGCACACCCAGGCTCTATCAGAAGTGCCCCTGTCCATGGCAGGGGGACTGGAATTAGATGATAATTTTAAGACTCCTTCCAACACAAACCATTATGGGATTCTATGATGTAGCAGCAGAAATCACAGATGCTGTCTTAAAAGGAGCAAGAACCATTCAGTACTATTAAGGGGTAGAAAAACTGAGATTCAGGGGTTTTTAATTTGTCAGAAGAGGGGAACTGCCAAACTGCTGAGCACCCAGGGGACACTGCCAAGTGCAGCATGAAGGTGAGAGCCAAGAATACAGCCAGGACTTTGCTCCTTCACAAACCTTACAGAAAACACCCCTGGTTTCATTTTAGTTTGCCATAATAAGGAAGATGTAACCGTT
The DNA here is from genome assembly GCA_013399455.1 of Anthoscopus minutus. Classification (NCBI taxonomy): domain Eukaryota; kingdom Metazoa; phylum Chordata; class Aves; order Passeriformes; family Paridae; genus Anthoscopus; species Anthoscopus minutus. The sequence goes on from VWYI01047189.1 coordinate 418,010, forward strand.
TGCAGAGCAGAGCTCTGGGAAAGAGAGGTGAAAAGCAGCTCCTGTGTGGCATTGTTTATCTATGGGTCTGCAAGCAAACACAGAGGGCAGAGTGTAAGGCTGAGACATGGCACATTACCAGTCTTGGCCCACAAAACTCCTTTAGGAGTCAGGGATAACCGTGTGGAACATTCCCTTGGTTGGTCAATGCCCTCTAGTGGCTTCTGGAGAAGAGAATTGTGCATTCTCCAGAGGATTTTGCTAAAATAGTGCTGTGTCCCAGGTGTGTGCAGGTTTTAGGAGAGATAGGACATAGGTGGTTTAAAATTATTAAAGAGCTAAATTGAAATCCTTCATCTGTGAATGTGCATCTCACACAAAGCAAAAGGGAGAGAGGTGAGGTTGGGGGATTGATTCCCTATGTTTTCCAAGAGGATGGTTTTGTAGTACATAGAATTATAAAATGATTTGGGTTGGAAGAAACGTTAAAGATCAACTCATTCCAACCTCCCTGCCATGGGAAGGGACAACTTCCACTATCTCAGGTGGCTCCAAGCCCCATCCAACCTGGCCTTGAACTCTTCCAGGGATGGAGAAGGGATGGTTCTGCAGATCATCAAAAGACAAATCTTACTTTATTCTTCACATGAATTTTTTCCTCTGTCTTCCCCCTCCCCTCCCTTTTCCATCCCTGCTGTGTGTCTAATAGGGAGTGGACAACTTTGGAAATATTATTCACTGCAGACAGGCTTGCCCAGCTGACTGGGTAAGGGCCCCTGCACACCTCACAGCACAAGGGAATGTTTTACATGGAATTTACTGCTTCCTGCCTGGAAGAGCACACACCAGAAATGCCCTTTTCTATGTTCTCAGTCTTAAGAAATCATCTGTACAGAGTGAATTTAAGAACAAGTTGGATGGATTATGCTTTCCATGGGTTGAGCTTGCCAATACACTTGAGGCAAATGCTCTCTCTAGGAGTATCTCTATGATTGAAGCTGTTTGTTTGGGAACATGAAGAGAACCCAGTTCTGCAAGGAAAACCTCTGCTGGCTGCTGTGAGAATAGATCAGGGCAGGAGCATTCATACTGGTGCCCAGCAGCCTTACACATGGCTCTGCTCCCACTGACCTGGAAGCACTGAGCTGACCTCCTCTGCTTCTGGTGGTTCCCTAAGGAACCCCTCAATGAGGAAAATCCATCATTTTCTGCAGGCTGGGTGCCAAAATGATGGCCTTGCCCAGCCCCAGGTTAAGGGCACTGTCACAGATTGGGGAGGCATTCCCTGAGCCTCCTCCCCAGCTGACAGGATTGGACCCAGTGCCTAAGGCAGAGCCAAAACACCAACAGGTCACTGGCTGCACTCACTGAGAATTTGTTACACCAATATTAGCCAAATCTTACTGTTAATAACCCAGAGAGGTGCAGAAGGGATGAGAGGAGGGTTAAAGAGCACAGCTACTTAATTTTATCTCATATATTCATGCACCAAGCAATCCTTCTCTAGAAACCTCCATTATTCTCCATAATCTGGGAAGCAATAAAACAGATTAATTCAGCAGAGAGGCAGAATAAGGCATGTCTCCATCCCAGCGAATGGTCTGAACAAGGGCTTGGTCCCAGATGAGCCAGGGGACTGCTCTAACAGCCTATTCCCACCCAAAAAGGTTTATGGTCTACAGTGGCTTCCCTCTACCCCACACTGATTTAAAATACCTCTCCCCACTTTTTCTTCCAGCAGAACCTACAATTTACTGACGCTTTTCCACAAAATGATCCTCTCTGCCTGGGAAAAGCTGTTCCTTGTGCCAGTCATTATTTATGGAGACGAGAACTTGTTCATTCCCAAATATAAAGCTGAGGGTGGATAGTGCAGCACTGCAGGATTTGCACTTTTAGAGATGCTTTATGTTTGCTGCATTTTCCATCCAGCTAATTCCTGCTGTGGTTTCCTGCAGCAAGGTTTTGTCTGGGTGAATGGTGATGATAATTTTTGGGACACAGAACCCTGGCTTGAATTTTGTCTGTGGCCCTCAGCAGAGCATTTCAGCTCTGAGGCAGCAGCTGCTTCCTTACAAGTATTTGACTGCACCAAAAGTAGCATCAAACATCCTGATTTTAGACCTCCCCAGATCTCCTTGTTCTAATGGGTTAATAAACAAAAAACTACTCTGAATGAAAAATAAATGAAAAATTCCTCTGGCCAACCCCTCGCTTTCAGGGGAGATGCACAGGCATGAAGTGACTTACGGGGTAGATCCCTGTAGGCTGACACTTGTGTGAAGACTGTGGGCTTCAGGTAGGTGTTACAGTAGAGAACTAACTCAAAACTCACAATCCCATGGACTTCCCAGTGATCATCCCTGTAGCAGCTGAGAGGGCATCCAGAGTCTCCCTGGACTGAAGGAAAGGAAACAGCCAAATTATCTGAGCAATGACTGGATGGGATTAAGGAGCACTAGAGACTTCAAATATGTGAGAAGATAAAGGCTGTTCTTGGGCTCACAACCTGGTTTGTTAAAAGGTGCTGACATAATTAAACCACACTCACACACAAAAAAGTACATGAAACATCTACAGACCTATAATTATCTCATACCTATAACTGTACTATCTATAATTGTGCAACCTGCTTTATTTCTATATGTTTCTATATTATATTCCTATATTTACATAACCACACATTATGTATTTTTCCACAATTTTTTAAGGGCTCTGTATGGCTGCTTTTATTAGAAGCCACCTTTGCAGTGAAGGAAATAGAGGAAGAGGTAACCAGTATTTCTTGACTTCACATGCCAAACCTCCTTGCCCTGATTCTGAGGCCATCTGGATCCTCTGGAATAATGGGAACCTCACAGCATCTTCTTTTTCCACCTAAGCTGGGCCAGAGGGAGCTGTTGGACATAACCCAAACTTGCAGCAAGCTCAGATGTAAACAGAGTGGATGGGAAGGAGAAGCAGGACTTAGCAATGCCTGGATCAGGGTGCAACAACACAGCAGCACTGGAAGAGTGGACAAACTTACTTGTAGCTTCACCCTTTGGGTCAGTCAAAGTTTCACTGCCAAAGTTTCATCCTTGTCCCAGGATTTGATTCTTGGGATGTGCTGCTGAGAGACAAGGCCAATCTACTCTCCAAAATCAGATGGGAGAGGTGCACTCCGAGCATCTGAAGGTTTTTCTCTCTGCTCACTGATCTCTGGGGGAATGTGGAGAAGGCCTGGTTCAGAAGATATTCAGCAGAGAGCAGCATAGGGGCCAGGATTTGCAGGAAAATTACTGCAGGTGAAGAAATGGCAAAACCAGAATTGGGCACAGCAAGGTGGGAGAGGAAGGAGAAAGAAAGAGGGCAGCTTGAAACCTCTCTGATTATACGAGCTCTTACACTGCATCCTGCCCTCACACCTGCACAGAGCATGGTGTCCTTTGCCTGGGATCCCCACCAGCCCTCCTGGGAGCAGGTATTGTGGTCCACCACCAGCAGCATCACCTCCCACAGCCCATCCCTCTGCACAGGAGAGGGGACATGAGAAAGGGTGACAGCTTGGCCCAGCAGCTCCAGGGGTTGAGGAAAGAAGCTTTATCTCTATGGTAGTCCCCCTGTACCCTCTTCATTCCCCCTTACTCACCACTGACCACTCCCCAGCCATTAATATAGCAGGGGAAAAATTTCTCCCTTGGGTGGAAGCGTTCCCAGCTCAACGAATCTGTTGGCATTGGCAGGATGCTTAGCAGGGCAATGTCAGAGCTGAAACAGGGCACAGGTGAAAGATTCCTTGCTGAAATTCCTGGATGAGGCATGAGTCACACATCCTCACTCTTGTTTCATGTCTCACACAAGGCTCCAGCCTCTGCGTGATGACAGACAAGCACCTTGAAAATAGATTTATTCCTTATAGCTAGCACGAGTGACAGGAAAATAAGAGCAATTAAGAGAGCAAAGGCCATGGTACAGACTAGTAAAGGGATAACTCTCCCCAAAAGTCTCCTGCGGGTTTGGGGTGAATTTTGGCAGATCCTGACTGGACAGGCATGTCCCTGAGGTGGGGTTTGAGCCAGTCCTTCAGCATTTTCCTGTTGGCTTTCCTTCATCAAATGCTCCCAGGGCTTGCCTGCAGTCACAGCCCCTGAATCTTCTGCACATCCTGGATCCATCTGTCTTTTTCCCAAGATGGGGAAAACAGGCCCATCTTTTCCCCATCTTGGGTAAAACAGGACAGAGATCATCCACATGGACACCATTGAACACCTCCAAGCAAGGAAGCCATATGGGAAATCTCCTTTGCAGCATTATCCAGTGCTTCCCACAAATCCAGCCTCACTGGGAGCTGGACTGAACAAACATATAACTGCTGGTGACAGAGGATGCTCACTGTCGTTCAGCTGACAGCAGAAATAATTACCTGTTGCCAATGTTGTTGGGATTCCAGAGTCATGGATGCAGATTGCATCCACACCAAGGCAGTACTCGGTGCCATCCACCTCCAGGATGGTGTGCTCACCAAAACCCATCCAGTAGGATGCTCCTGGGGGGCCTGGAAATGAATCACAGAGTAATTGGTGCAAAATCTACTCCCCACTGAGTGCTTTGCAGTGCAATTCCTGCACAGCTTGGGCCTTCCACCAGGGTCACCATTTCCAAAGGATTTTCAATACACTGTAGCCAAATTTGCTGCGAGGAAGTCTGGAGAAGGACAAGGTGAATTAGTAGCTGAGGGAACTGGGGGTGTTTAGCCTGGAAGAAAGGAGCTCAGAGGGGACCTTGTAGCTCTCTGCAACTACCTGAAAAGAGGGTTCTAGCAAGGTGGGAGTTGGTCTCCCAGGTAGCAAGTACAGAATGAGAGGAAATGGCCAATGGATATTGGGAACTTCACTGAAAGGGTGGTCAGGCATTGGAACGGGCTGTCCAGGGCAGTGGTGGTGCAGCCACCATCCCTGGAGGTGTTTATAAGTTGCATAGATGTGGCACTTGGGGACAGTGTTTAGTGGTGGGCTTGGCAGTGTTGGGTTAATGACTGGACATGATGATTTTATAGGACTTTTCTAACTTAAATGTTGTTTCTAAGTGGTTTTATGAATTCAGACACATGCTGCCTGCAGTCTGCTGGTGAAGAAACTGAAGCTGAAGCATCAGCTACTGCAGTGCTGACCTTGGTGTTGAACAGGAAGGCTCATTTTCCATTTCTGCACCTTTCTGGAGCAGAGTGTGAAGGACCAGCTGGTTACACTTTATTTTAAGTGCAATCACTAAAGGCAAGAGCAATTAAAAGGGTAGTGTTGGTGCCCCATGGCATTGACACGCTGTACAGCATGGCCTGAGAGCGAGCAAACTCCTTTGTTCCATCCTTCCATCTCTGTGCAGGTCTCTCAGGATGCAGACCCCTGAAGAATGCTCACACTCATGCAAATGCACCTCCTGTTATGCAAATCAGCAATCAGCTTGATTTCCACTCCCAGGAAGTCAGCAATTAATGTGTAAAATCAAGGCTGAAGCGAGCAGAGTTTTCCAGCTGCCCTGATTAAGCGAGCAGGGAGATGTCCAGCTGTGCAATGCACGGCACCATTGGGGAGCTCTGAGGAGGAAAAGGGTCTGGCTCCCATCTGCAGCAAGAATGAGGAGCAGAACAGGAGTTTTAGCAGTTTTTTATCCTACTCACATGCTGAGGTAGTGTGCTGCAGTCATGAGCCATTTGCTGCTGATAAGGCTTCCACCACAAATGTGAGTGTAGGACCTCGGGTCATTGGGGTAGGAAATCTGAAGTGATACCTGGATCAAACAACAACATGTTTTACACTCAAGCAATTTGATGCCTCTGCAGGAACAGTGTCTGTGGCTTTGGACAGTGGAAGCTGTTATTTTCTCACTGTTTTGGTTTGGGTTTTGGTTGGTTGGTTGGTTGATTGCTTGGTTGGTTGGTTGGTTGGGTTTTTTTAAATTTTTTTTTCAAGTATAAGACTCCAGCATTACCTGCCACTTCCAGCTGTTTGGTTGGGCTTTGTGACCTCCAATCACTCTCCCTGCCAGCACATCCTTCTGAAGAGCATCCCTAAGGGGAGTCCCAGAGATTGTCCCTAAGACAAAAAAGGAAAGAGAGCAGTTTGTGTAGATTCCTAAACAGCAATTGTCACCACAGCCAGCCAGGTCTGGAAGATGGGAGTGGTTGAGGCTTGCACATGGTGACACTGTGGTCACTCTCCATCCTGGAGTGAATTTTTCATCCTCCAAGAGTGAAAAACACCATAAAGAGGCTTCATGATTCAAAGCTTCCATATAAATTGACTCGTTTCCCACACTCCAACCCCACCTTTATGCACCAACCTATACCCCTTTTCTTTTGGGCTGCAGGGTTTTGCTCCCTCAGAGAACTCCCAAAGCTTTCTCATGGAGATAATGCTCTCACAATAGAGAAAAACTTTTCCACATTAGGTTTTTCCCTAGCACAGAAACTGCAGAGAAAAAAAACCCTGATATGCTCTAATCTGCAACACTTAGGGGTTGAGACCTTCACCCTTTCCCAGATCAAATAAATTGCAAATTACCCAGGCAACTGAGAAGAACCAGAAACTGAAACATCTTTAATGAAATGGTTGCATTTTTTTTTCCAAGAAAATGTCTTTTTATACTAAAATATCTGCTAAGAAGCTACGTCTAAATCTGGGATCAATGCAGATTATCTATACCCATAACTCATTAAACTGATCAAAAATGTTCTCTATGTGGGAAAAACCCATCTGCTCAATGTAGAGCCCAAGGCTACACAAACACCTCCACACTCTATGGTTCCCACAGAGCCACGAGGCAGAAAAATCCTGAGAAATTTGAAGCTCTGTCAGGTCAAGTTGAAAACAAGGCAGGGCAGACCCAGGCTCGCGAGGCCAGCGTGGCTGCACATGTTGTATTATTATGCACATGTTGTATTATTATGCACATGTTGTATTATTATGCACATGTTGTGTTATCTCTCTTGTAAGAAATTTATTTGTCAGTCCAGCTTTCTGCTGCTCCATGTGATGTGAACTGATCCTTGCCAAACAGATAAACAAAACCACAGCTTCTTTTATATCCCCATCAACTGCAGTCCCTTGTATTTTGTTCTTGTGGAATGTCATGATTTATATCCATGTAATGGTTAAAGGTGCAGTCAGGGAGCATAGTAGATACATAAATTCTTCAGTTAGATATAGATATAGATATAGATTATATAAATATAGAGAATAAATATAAATAATAAATATAAATATATATAAATATAAATATACATATAATTATCATATAATTATAATTATAATTAAATATAAATAAATATATCCCTGCTTTTTTGTTTGCAGAGAGGAAGGAAACTATAAATGCCTGCAGCTGATGGAAATCCAGAGACTTCTGGAGACTGGCTTCCATGGTCAGGGAAATCCCTTTGGGACACACAGGACATCAATGGGTGGGAAATAAAGCTGACCTTGATCTGCAGTCAGAGAGCAGCTGTCAAGTGAAAAAAAGGGAGAGTCAAGGAAATGAACTGGAGAAGACAACAAGGGTCACCTAGCCATGTGTGCTAATGGGATCCACTCTCCATGGAATGCATGATCCAGGACCTTTCCCATATAACCCCTACAGTCCTCTTTCTCAAATCATTTTTGTTTGAGTGGGAGCCATAAAAAGTTCAGGGTGATATTTCAGCACTGAGACCCTCTTTTAGTCCTTGAGCACATTTTCCTCTTTACATCACAGATCATTTTTAGCTCCCAGCTACTTTTGGTAGAAGGTCAGAAAGTTGCCTCCTACCCAAGCAGTCTCTTCCCTCACCTCCACTCCATTCATCATCCCTGTTAGGCCTGGCCAACTCACTCATTTCCTACCACTAATTTGTTTTTCCAAAGGCCTTATGTGTTCCCTACATACAGCCATGTTTAAGAATGCAGTTGTTTATTCTCCTTTTAGACATCAGGCATTTATCTTGAGCAGTTGTTTGTCCATAATCTGTCCTCCACAGCCATGCACACGCCATCATCACTGTGGCTTTGATGCTGGGCTGTGTTGTAATGCCCAAAGGAGAAATAAATTACACTGGGGATGATGAATTACAGCTGTTTTCAGAATTCCTCTGCTCCAGGCATTGTTTCAGTGAAGAGCTCTTGAGGGATGTCTGCATTTCCCCCTGGGATTCACAAAGATCATCGCATTCATCTCCAACACTGCCAAACCAGCTCAAGCAGCCCTGTTTGTGTCCACATGGCAAAACCCTTTTATCTCTGAAACAGAAAGGTCTCATCCATGGGCCCTTGTCCATATGGGCTTTCCAAACCATGTATAAAAGTTGCTATGAGGAGCACAAGCTGGTGCAAACCAGTGTTATGTCAGAGTGTGTTAACAGTTTTCTGTCCAGAAAAAGCAGAACATCTGAGTTGGTGCTCTAGCACTGTTTGGTTAATTGGACCTCTGGCATTGTTTCAATAATTAGTGATCTAGCACTCTTTAATTAGTATACAGCCTTTTGTCCTCGTTCACAGAGGATCTGGATCAAATAGTTTGATGACAGAAGAATTTTCTAGGTGAGTGGAATATTTTAGGAGTAATAGGAAGCATAAGGGGGTTGTAGGGGATAGGAGTGATCTTGGGGAAAGGTTCCAGGACTATACAAACAAATAAGGAGATTTGGGTTGACTTGATGAGATTCAGTGTGAATTATTGAACACAGAAATGAGGATGAAGTCATCTTTCAGGGAGGTCTTAAAGCACAAATTGAATTCCAGACATACATACATATACAGATATATATATATATGTGTATATATGTATGTCTGTATGCATACGTGTATATATATATATGTATATATATATATACTGACTTTAATGTTAAAAATGTTTATCAGATTTCAGTTGGTCTCATGAAATACAGACACTTAATCCATATTTGCTGATGTTTCACAAGATGATGTTTGATGGAGAGGGCAATGGAATAATATCCCAGTTTAGCAGACCCTGGGATGTACACGTTCATGGGAAATGCTACCTGATAAATTTATAGGGCAGCTCAGGTTCCGAAATGCTGCCTGATAAATTTATAGGGCAGCTGAGGTGCAGGGAAGTTCTAATGCACACAGAAACTGCTCTGAGAGTGATTTTTTTAAATAAGTTTGATGGACAGTCTGTGGAAGGCACATGGAAGGAGAGTGTCCATCTCCATAAAGTTCCAAGATCAAGGGCAATTTTAGTTCACAGGGGTAACAAGTGAAAGGGAAAGAGATAAACAAAACACAGGGACACAGATTTGGCAGACAAGTGATGAACAGGGTGGGGATGAAGTACAAAAGTGTCTAGATCAGCACTGATGGGCCATTAAGGAACTAACTACAGGCTGAGTTTTGGAGGGAGCTAATTGGGAAGATGCAACTGATAAGAACGGAAAAAGAAAGTGAACTTGAGGATTTGGGGCACTCAAGGGGGCCATGCAGGACAAGTGGTTGGACTTGATGATCTTAGAAGTTTTTTCCAGCCTCAATGACTGCATGATTCTGTGATTTGGAGGCAAGGAGGAGCTCACACAGCAGGTACCAGGGCCTCCTGCTCCCACTGAGGGCACACCAGACTGGGTTCCAGCAGCTTGGCAGGAGAAATCCCAGCTTCTGGGGGTTGCTGGAGATGTCAGACCTTTTATAATGTTCTTATCACAGACTACTGCACATGACAGAGTTACTGGTTTTATTTAAAGCCTTTCTGCACCATCTGGGGAGGTGATGGAGTCAGGACTGCTTTGGCACGTGTTCTACTCAGACAGTAAAGCCGTGCATAAAGCTCAGTGAGTGGGGAGATGAGTAACAATAACTAACACCCCACTTTTTCATCAGCAGCAGCATCTGACAACACCCATGACACCAACGTGCAAATTAATTTACTTTTGCTAATTGAGTTGAATTCCAGCCTTGGAACTCTGTTTTAGTTATCACAAGGACTTGGGTCACTGTCAAAATAATTTGAATGTTTTCCTTCCAAGACAGGAGCAGCTTAAAGCACCTTCCAGCACTAAAGGAGCTACAAGTGAGCTGGAGAGGAACTTCTGACAAGGGCATGGAGAGTTGGGACAAAGGGAAATGGCTTCAAACTGACAGAGAGGAGGTTTGGATTAGAAATTCTTGTCTGTGAGGGTGGTGAGGCAGTGGCACTTGGGTTCCTACAGACAGAATCTCATAAAAGAATGGATTTGTACATTAAATTTAAAATCTATATATAAAATCTTTATATTAGGGCAATGTATTATTGACAAACTAGATGGAATAGGTGAATCAAATCATCTTATCATTAGACCTCCTCTAAAATCTTTTCAGCTTGTCTGAGTGCAGAAGATACAAAAAGAAAACCATCTCCCCTGGTACAGGAAATTATACAATTTTCAGGAATAACATTTTACAGCTGAGTGCTGTGTGAAGAATTAGGATGGTTAGACTCTTAATTATCCAAAACACTGCTCATCAAATCAAGGTCAAAGGGCTCCTTCAAGCAGCAAAACTTGCTACCTGGTTTAATATGTTTAATGACTGGTGATTAATTTTAAGCATTCATAAAGCTCCATTAAAATCATTAACTGTTCATTTGCAGCTTGTAATGAAATGTTTTGTTGGGTCAGACCAAAGTGCTCAGTTAGTTGTAATTTCACACTGTTATTTCTCAATATCGATTTGATTACACTGAAAAATCTAAAGAGAGGGGTAAAACATCAATAATTCAAATTATTTAAGCACCACACAGAACTGAAAGAAGAGTATTGAGAAATAATGTCTTATTTATTTACTTCTAATAGCAGAGTAGCTTGATCTTGCTCCAAATTCTTCAGAACCTTCAGTCTATAACTCAATCTCCTGTTTCAGTATTTAAGTAACCATTGCACTAGAAAGCAGTTTACTGAAAGCCGCAGTTTTCGTAACTCTTAAGAGTTATAGGTGTGATTTTTCTACAAGCAAATAAATTTTATGCTTTTGAAAAATGAGTCTGTGGAACATTAGAAACACTCCTAACTCCACTGAAATCAAAGGAAAAGTCTAGTATTTATGACATCAGAATCTCGTTCACTGTGCTTACTGGAAAAGTTCACTTTGACTTTAAGAGGAAAAAGTACAAGATAAACAGCTTACATTCTGTCTCTGAGCCTTAGTCAACATGGAAAAAGTTGTAAAAACATTCATATATGGTATTTCAATATGCTTATTAATTTAATTTCAGTGCTTTTCGTTTAAAGTGAAAAAGAAAATTCTATTCACTGTGAAGAAAAAAAGGTGGAAAAGCAAATCGGGAGCTTATGTGCAATTTGTAACAGGAAAGAATGTTCATGAAAAGATCTAAAGACTGTTTTAAGTACTTTTTTTTCAATTTCTACAAGTACACTGAGACCTTTTTCTACATCTCTTCTGTCTGTGGTAGCCAGTACATAGTATTCCTGTAATGTCTTTAATGATTTGAGCCCTCTTGCAAACAAGGACAAAAATCCATTAATCACTTTTCTGCAGCTCTTACTCCCTGTTGCCCCTCTTCCTTCTATCTATCTCAATTAAATTAAAAATTAAAACCATTAAATTCTCACTGGCATTTCTAGTTTCTCAAATAGTGTCTAATATAAGACTAAATGCAGTATTTGTCTATAAATCCTGACTGCCCCATGTGTAAACAGGGTGGTTACGCATTTAGTTTTTTAATTATCCCATAAATCACACCTTGCCTCAGACTGAAAATTCATCACCTTAAACTGCTCCAACCTGCACACCTGCTCTGTAGCTGATGCCACCCTACTCTTGCAGCATGGAGGTTTTTAGAAGTGCTGCAATTTCATTTATTTTTTAAAATGAAAAGATGAAAAAAAAAAAAAGTATGTATAGAAATTAATATTCTGCATCTAAATGGGTTGTCAGTACATACATTTGTGTTTTTCCTGCTTGTGTATTCATGCACTCAAGACTGAAAAATTTTTATCTCAGTTGTATCCTCAAGGAATAGCATCAAGATACCTTTCTCTTATCTTCTCCCCTTTCTTCTTTCTGACATCACTCATGCTGGTGTAAAAAAGAAAAGCACACACCTTGCCATACCTATTCTCCTCAACATCAGAATTTCTGGGAAACAAAAACAACTTGTGGCCTCAAAGCAATGGACAGATGCAGGAATATGCACACATAAACATATCTGAAAGAACAGGATTTAAGCCAATGAAGCTGAACATCAAGAGCAGAAAAAGGCTGAGTGCTTCCATCTGTGGATGTGGCTCAGTTTTCTCCAGTCGGTTTAGTTTAGCTGCAGTTTCACTGTGTTTGCAGTGCCACATGTTCCAGCCAAACCAATAAGAGCCCCTGAGAAGCCAGCAGCTGAAGAACACATGTACCTGGATGCACAGCAAAGTTATTTTTGCCTGGGGATCAGGATTTCCCTTGCTGGGAAGTCGCAGGTGTGCTCTCATCCAGCAGGAAAACCAACACCAGCACGTTAAACAGGGATGGCAGAGCCAGGGATGGCACACCTGGCCTGAAATGAGTACGAGAAGGGCTGGAAGGAAGGACAGGGCTCTTGGACTCACTGGGTACCTCCAAATCAGGAGATCCTTGGCCAGACTAGGACCAGTTGAATCCCTGCTGGCAAACCCCGCTTGGCAAGGGCTGTGTGTGCACCAGCAAATGCTGCAGCCCTGCCCTGCCAGCCTGGGCACTCAGCTGTGCTCAGTCTGTGCTCAGGGCCAGCTCTGGTACCGTGGAGCTGAGAGCTTGGGTCAGACTGCTCTGGAAGCTGCTCCATTAGAGGAAAGGCTAAATGAGAAGGAAAAGTGCCTGAGAAACCTCATCTGAGGCTGTACCCTGGGAGAGCTGCTCTGCTACTTGCATTTGGTCCTGCTTGAGCTGCGTTGCTTAGGATGCAGTTCCCCATCCCTTCTTCCTCCACTCCCCATTTCGTGGCCAGCACTTTAAATCAGCACTTTCACTGCTGTGCCTGGAGCTCTTGGAAAATGAGTTCCTTGCTGTTAAATTTGATGGCAAATGCTGCTGGCAAAGAGGACTGGAACCTTGCAGTATCTTTTCTGTTGATGTCCCAGCAGTGGGATTACCTGTTACTCTGAGGGGTTGATGGATTTCTCTACGTAGGCCTTTGGGATGTTCCCAAACATGACAAACTTTAAGCTTTCAGATCACTGGGATGAACCCTCCAACCAGAAAAAGAGACAAACATGACTGTTAATTAGAGTAGCAAAGATAATATGAAAGGCATCCTGATACATCCTTTCTCCATGTTTACCATGGAGAAATTAAAGCCCAGGACTTTCTACAAGAGCAATATTCATGCTGATGAACTGATGAAGTGCTCAGGAGAGCTGGTGCACTGACCAATTCCATGCTCAGAATTTTGAAGATCACCAATCCCAAACCAAAGGTTTAATCATCAGGTTTTGTTCCAAGGGAACTTTTCCACACTTATCTTCAGACTCAGATCTCTTTCTACACTGAGAACTAAACTGCACCAGAGCCCAAGGCTTGGCATTTCTTCTTGCTGCCTAAGTTGTGAAACTGTTTGCACAGCTCCTGGTGTGGTTTTGTCCCATGTCAGCCACCACAGTCCCAGACAATATTTGGTCACATTTTAGAGCATAATATCAGCCAGGAATGATTCCAGTGGGCAACTGGGTTGCACACACTCATTTAGATATACAAGTTTACCCACATGGATGTGAGATGTGTCTTGCCAGCTGGACTCAGGAATAAATTATGTGTGTCACCCATTCAGTTACTAATAGACTCAGAATGATTTTTTTCATCAGCTGAAACCCTGTTCAGATGCCTCCTTTGTAAGCCTGATGATGATGCAAAGTGTTGCAATTAATCTTTTCACCCTCAAGTGTGTGATGAGCAATATTATTACATTTTAAATAGTCTGGATGCTGCAGAGCAGTTGAGTAACATAGTTCTCTACTCATGGTCATGATTCTGACCTACAGTAAACAACATAATTCAACCTAACTGAAACCAGAAGACAGTAAACCAATATCCTAATGAGGATTTTCAATGGAAAACTTTAATAAGAGTGTTTGAATTACTGTATTCAAATTCCTGAAACCTTCAGCAGTTTCCCAGCCTCCTCTGTTCTTTGATAGTAGCAAATAGCTATTAGGAACCCTGCCCTTGAAATATTTTCAGATGAGTATTTTACTGTAAGATGTTGACCTGCAGCAGTGGCAGTTCCTAACTGGAATCTCCTTCCTGCCCTGAGAAATCCAAGGAAAAGGACTGCAGGAGAACTGAACTGTGCAACTCCAGGGCAGGATGCTGAACATTTATGGGGGTAACAGAACTGACAGCTTTGCACTGAACATGTGCTGATGCAGAAAGGTGGGAATGGAAAGGAAAGAGAAAATGGCTTTGAAACCTGGAACACTAACTCAAAATGCCTGTTTTGGTGTTAAAGACCATCCTCAAGGACAAAGCACAGGATGCTGTCAGTACTGCCAGTTTCTTAAAGGTTCATGCTGTTCTTGAAGAGCTCACAGTGACTGAAGCAAAGAGAACACCGAGCTTTAAAGGGGTTGAGGACACAGTGGCACAGTGTTCTCTCCCTGGAGAATAACAGGATAACTCCTTGGAAGTGGTGAATCAAATGACTCCTTTTCAAAGTGTCAGAACTTGGTTCAAGCACAGAAAAGGGACTGCACAAATGAGTTCTGTACTTGATAGGTAAATGAAAATGCACAGGGAAACCTCAGGGTACCAGCCAACCTTCCTTACAGAGAGCCCTACATGTACAAGTGTTGGGTTTGATAGAGACAAAGCTTGGGAATGTAGCCTTATCCCAAAGAATGGAAGGAGTGGTTAAGTTCACCAGAGCAGAGAAATCGCTTCCAGAAGTTATAAACAATCTGTCAGAGAATTTGTGGTCCTGTGCCACATGAAGAGCCAAAGCCCCAGAGGATCTGGACAAATCTGAAACACACTGTTCATAGCTCTTTGCCCCTTCCAGCTTTCCCAAACTATCCCAGAGCTTGATTAGATTGTCCATCTAATGCCTAGCTTGATTGGATTGTCCATCTAGTGCCTATCTGGAAAAAAACAGGCTGACCAATCTTCTCAACATGAAGTTTCCATATTTACCTATATAAAGATATATACCTATATACATATAATTCCAAGAAATAGAAAAGTTGTTTTACAAAAAAGAATTTTGAAATGTCTGCAGTAAGCATAAGTCTGCATATAAATTTATAAACAATAAGTGCATGGTTTTCTTTCAGATAGATGTCTGACTTTTTACAATATATTGATGAATGTACAGGTTTTCTCATACATATGCCATCCTTCATATGCCATTTATAGCTTCACAGCTCTTACAGTTTTACAGATCATGTTCTTGCCAGTTCTGATGCACAGATTAATGGAAAAATCAACCACTTAGAAAAGAGACAAATCAGGCACTAAGCATATAAACTCTGCCAAGGAAGAAGTCAGCCTCGGAGGAAAATTAGTTTGTTTACTTTCCCCAAGTACCACAACTCTTGCATTGAATCATGACAGCTTAAGTACCTTGTTTCTGATTATATGCTTAGACAAGGAGTGCTTCTGCAATTAATGAAGTACTTCTGTCAGGCACTAAATAAATTTAAACTCTGTCAATGGCATGTGTTGCTGGAAAGCTGCCAATTCAAATCTCTCCCTGGGACACAGATGCCTGCATTTCTCCAAACTTCTCCCTTAAATCTCCAAGCTGATGCTCCCACTCTCACCCTGAAATCGCGGCGCACCCCTGCGCTCTGCTAAATGCACAAAACCCCCTTTGTTGAGCAGGAGATTTTATGGGTCGTGCCAGGTGTTAACTGAGCTGTTGAACACCATCCACAAAGAGACACCTGCACGACGGCGCTGATGCCAAAGAAAATCAAGCGCGCTGTTGGTAAAGAGCAGCGTTTCCTTTAACATCCGCGCTCTGGAAGGAGCAATCCCTTCGAGCAGCTGGGGAGGATCATTTATTTAACAGAGGAGCATTAGGGCACTGCCTCGTGGGCTCCCCATCCATTTCCAGGTTACTAACACAGCTCCGAAGTGATGAGGGTGATGTTACAGGCACGGCTGAGCCGCTCCAACAGCTTGTTGCTGCAAAAAAGAAGTGACTTGGATCCTGGCTCCAGATCCCTCTCCTGCCCTGAGCTCTGGAACTTTTCCTCTCGCGGGGTGAAAGGATTTGATTCACTGACCCTGAAAATGTATTCCTATTCTTGCTGGTTGTTTCCCTGTTGTTTTGGAAAGCTGAATCAGGTGCAGAATTAAAGAGGCAGGTGAGACCCTGTGATGAGAATTAAAGCTGGAGGAGGATCAGGACCTCAGCAAGTTCTTGAGGGGCTTTTTATTTCGACATCGATGTTTACAGAAGTAAAGAAAAATGCACATCCAAATCATGAACATTTTCCTGTGTTTTTCACCCAGTGCTGCCAGTCTTATGCAGGATAAAAGATCTGTGCCGTCCACTCTCACACCAATCCCAGCCTGTAGGGAGCTACCCTGAGCAAACATGAGGAAGTCACTAAGGATGGGAACAGCTTCCAGTTCCAAACTGAGCCTTAGAGCAGTCACACGAACTGCACAGAGGTGTTGTGCTGAAAATCCCAAATCCACAAATATTCCCTTGCCTGCCTTACCAGCAGTAGAGTCCTTTTAAGGAGTTATAGCCAGAATCCAAAATTTATTTTTTCATCAAGATTCCAAAGAATTAAAAAAAAAATTATTATTTTTGGGTTTTATTAAGGTTGCTACTTCTCAGCAATTTTAATATTTCCAGGGCTGAAAAGTTACCTAAAAGTTATATGGCATTGAAGTTCATATTATTACTATTATATTCCAGATTATACCAGATCTGGAAAAATTTAAATATTGGCTTAAATAAGGCAGACTTAATTTTGATTTGGTTTGTGTCTGTAATTAATCAGACAGAGCAATACTGCTTTTCTCCTGGGAAAAGAGTAAGGTTTTTAAAAGAAATAATGGCAGAGCCAAGAGGAATTCAGATGCTGCTGACATCTCCAGCTTCTAGAAGTAGAAAGATCTTCCAAAACTGTCAAATCTATTAATTCTCCATGTCACACTACAGAAACTCTTGTGAAATACTGGATTTTATCCAGAAGGGGAAAATTTTGTAGGTGAAACTAGGAAAGAAGAATTTTCATATTTTCAAAAGTTGTTTTTTTTAAAACTTGGAGTGGAAATCTGACTAAAATCACAATCTTCAAGCTTATTTAATGTTGTGTACTTATGATTTCTATACAGCATTCTGGTAAAGGTTTATTGCCTGTTCATATTTCTATTTCTTGAACATGAGATCTCTCCTCATTTAGAATATAAAAACTTGTGAAAATAAAAGATGAACAAATGAAAAGCCCTGCATATGAATTGGCATTAAACAATATTCCAAATATTTTACTTTAAATACTATCAGAATAGATAATAAAAGAACTAAAAATCATGTAGGACATTCCCCCTTTTTAGGAAGAGTTCCAAACCCATCATTAGGTGTCACATTGTAATGGATGGATCAGTGTCACCACTTTGGTGACAATGACCCTCAAAACCCAAACATTTCTTCTATTTTTAGACGTTCATTTTAAGTGAATATTTTTTCTGTCCTACAGAGACAATATTCAGGGGATACAGATCTCTCATTTTCATAATTTCATTTCTTTACTCTTTTTCTATGACTTTCTCTGGGAAAAATTTAGTGATACCTACCTATATCATGGAGCAATTTCCTGCTTGGTGCTTTTATGTAAAAACAGTGTGCTGGTGTGTAGACTGGAGAAACAGTTGTTGCATCTTGACAATCAATCACCCAAATTAAAATAAGCCAACTTCATTATTGTCTGAGAAAATGAGAAGTAATTAAAAATGAAGTATTTAGATAATAATTGTAATAAGTATCAAGAACCTCTGATTTTCTCTCTACTGAGTTCCATCATAGAGACAGAGCAGATCAATTTTTTTTCCAAAACAATTTCAATCTAGTTTTATAATTAAATCAAAGATAGATTTCCCCGTTAGCCCAACTATTGCAGTATCTGAGTAATTATGAATAATCAACCAAGGGTATTCTTTACTGATTTTCCTTGTGCATCATTAATTATCTGAAGTGACAGGCCTAACATAATTTCTATCATGAATAAACAAGTAGAGGAAACACGGAGGAAGTCAAGTACAAATAATGAGGAGATGGCCTCTCTTGGAAAATCAGAGCAATCCTGCAAAATGTTAATGGCTGTTCTATTTAAATGAAGCTGCAAGACATTAAAGCTTGTGATATGTTGCATACCATTAATTCTCAGTAAAAGTGTAGATGGAATTCATACTTAATTCAATGCAATTTTCTGCCAGTTAATGGCCCTGAGAATCAAACATTCACAAATGTAAATGGGAGGTTTTTCCATACCAATACTTTATGGGCTTTAAGAACTGGCTTTTTCTGTGAGCAGAAAACTATACCTGAGCAATTTTCCCTTTTCTTGAGTGTGACCTGATTTTTGTATGTGTAATATGGTGCTCTCTTCTGATGATTTATTGTATTATATGTGAATTTTAAAATATTTTTCAATTTGATACATTTTATTTAATGGATAAATAAGTACAAAAATTGCTAACGTGGCTGGATTTCCTTTTTGGTTGCTATTCCATTTCAATGCCAGAAATACAATTTAAGAATTCTCCCATGATAATTCTATGGTTTTGAAAAAATTAAGCAGTATTTCCTTTTCTATATTTTTGAAGCTGTGACACCAAAAAAACAATTTCTCTCACCTTGTTTAGTGAGATACTGATTGAGATTTTTAAAAATACTTTCTTTACTATCTGTTAGAGTAGAAGCTGATGCATCTTTTATAGCTTTCAGCAGCTTGTACATAGTCCTGGTGCTGATGGTGCTGGACAATAATCAGTGCTGGGAAGAAATTGGTCCTGGTAACTTCAAAGGATCAGGGTTCTGTGTCCTCTGCTGTATTTCACAAACCTGCAGCAGCAATGAAGAGTGCAAGAAAACGAAGTAAAAGCCACCAAAATTTCTGAAAGTTTTTCAGAGCAGTTTCTTTAATGCCTGTGTGTCCTTTGGAAGGGAAGGGCACCTTGAAATCACCTTTTTCTGGTCCAGACCAGAGAGTTCAATTCAATGATTGGCTGGAAACTTCACTCCTGAAACTCTGAGGTGACTTTTCCCAAAATCCCAGTTATTCCAGTGTGCTGATGGCTGCATTACTGACTGCTGCCACCCCAGCTGAGCAGCTCCTGCATCCAGCAGTGCTGTTTAAATGCTGGAACATTTCCAAGAGCTCTGTTTGCACAGGAAATACCTCTGCCTACCCACTAAGCAGTTCTGATAGTACCAGAACAGTGGTAATGGAGACCAAAAAATAAGCTGGGTAGTCTCTGCAAGGCTTAGTAATAAGAAAAATCAAACTGTTAAACTCATATAATGCTTTATACAGCTGTACTGAATGTAGCTGCACTCTAGAGATTTGGAAACATCACAACTTCCTTTACCATCAACATCCTATTTATATGAAATGGAAATTCTCTTTTGTGAATACAAAAGGCAGCTTGAAACACACCAGTACAACAAAATCTACAAGACTGCACATGGCTGAACCCTTCCCTCCACCTTAAATGCAGAATTCTCTTTCTTTATGCTTCTCCAAGGTTATAAGATTCAATGCTTTACAAGTTCTGAAGAGGTGATACTGTTAACAAGGTGATGATAATTTAAATTGTTTATGTATGATGCATATATGAAAATGTTGTTTAATCACTGTTAGAATTCCCTTTCAGGAGCATCCTGTGCATGCATTCCAAGAGGTATAAACAAATATGACTGAAGATAGTGACAGATTTATTAATATTTGCCAGTGAAGTGGATAATTCCACCAGATACATAATTGTTCAGGGCTAAATTCAATTGTTCACATGATAAAGGTTCTGCAAATCATCTGTACACATGGAAGGTGAAATGAATCTCCTTAAGAAAGTGAAGTTTAAACAGGTTTCATCTATGAGGTGCTTTTTCTTTTAATTTTGAGTAATGATTTTCTGTAAACACTATTGTCCTCTATAATGTTGAGCTCCTACTCCCAATTATTTTGACCAAAGCATTGTTCAGGATCAACTTATTTCATAATTCTGAAATTTATTACAGGCATATTACTGCATAAATATTTTGAACTCATAATGAGGGTAGAACTAATATTCTATTAATATTTTTCGTCATTCTTAACTAAGGAAACTCATTCACAGAATTTCCTCGGTATTGCAGCAAGCTTATTTCTGAAGCTTACTGATTTTAGACAGTCAATATTTGAAAACATTAATCCTTTGAGATTTTGAATGTTATTCCTTTATAATTTCTGATGAATTCTACAGTGAAACGGTTCTGAAAGAAGCCAAAAATCTTTCTACCACACCTTCTGCCATACTGAAAAATTACTTGTACAATGGGCTTGAGAAATCTTTAATAACAGCTGCAGCCAAGAATTGCCTGGTTTTCCCCACTGACTGAAAAAAGAAACCTACAACTAGCTCAGCTGCAGCTTTTTATTCTGTATCTACAGATCTAAATGTAGAGCAGTCAGCACACATTTCACATTTACATAGGAACCTTTAGAAAAGACTGATATTGCAGGCAAGCTGTAAGTGCTAAGCACACAAAGAGCTTTGAGAATTAAGCATTTAAAGTGTACAGTTCTCTGCAGGATCTGCCAGTTCTCTGTGACATTGTTTTAGTTCTATTGCCATGAATGATAAATGACATTTCTCTTAAAATTCAGTATCTGCAAAAGCAAAGACCTAATGGAGATATCATTGTGTGGAAATGCCATAACACTGCAGTATTTGTAGTGGCTTAAAGCCCTGCAACAACCACAATATATTTCTGATTTCCTGCCAGTTGATATGGTTTTAACTGTGCATTACCATTTACCTGGTTTTTAACATGATTTTATCATAAAAGGAAAATCTTCCTTGGACAAACTGTTTTGGACAATGCCTAAAATGTTAATCCTTGCTATTTATTACCAATAATAAAATTCTATTTTCACTGTCTAATACACAAGTAACAGAATAAAATCTTAAAAAGTTAAATTTCAAGAAGTGTTTGCTATGAAATTTGACAACAATTTTCAGCCACCAGTCAGGGATTTACCAGTTTTTATGACATGAACGTGCCCCTTTTGTTCAGGGACCAAAAAGTCTCTGTTGTCTGTCTTCAGAACCTCTTTTAAATGCAAAAACTTGAACTTTTAAGTGCAGGCTTTTTCCTGTACAACACAACAAATGAGGAAAGAATAATTACAGAAGAAAAAAACCACAGGGAGAAGAGGCTGGAAAATCTTAAAGTCCTTGTACCTTTCTGTCACTAGGTCAAGATTTGCCTCTCAGTGGAACAGTCAGTGAGACCTGTTCAGAAAGTTCTTTCATTCCAGCTTCCTTGCCGCTGGTGTATAATTACATCAAAGTAATTCCAAAGTTACAACCAAATGTAAGCAGACATGATGAAACAGTAGTGTTAACTCCAGCTATTATTTTATTTACCTCTGTAGAAACAAATAAACTTTCTTCCCTGTCTGAAAAAGTTTTGGAATAATATAGAAATACTCACTAGAAATAATAATAAAAAAAAAATCTATGAATTATCTCAGATTTTATAGTGAACAAGAAATGTAATCTAGATAATTATAAACTAAGGGAGACATTAGTTTTTGCATATTTATACTTATTCATATTTGGCTAAAATTCTAATGATCTCATTTTACTTTTTAAATAGTGAGGCCTTCTGCTTTGTTATGGATGAAATAGCATTGATACACTCCCTCTCAAAATCCAGGAGACATTTTCAGCATTCTGTCAAGTCCTTCATCACATTTATCCAAAGCTATAAAAACATTCTTGCATATATATATAATATAATTAATTAGTCCCCACATTCTTTCTGTTTCTTTGATTTCCAACTCCAAACCAGCCTCAAAATCTAAAACCTAAAATATTCAAATCCTAAAGACTAAACTAAAAATCTCGTAAATGTGTAAAATTTTGAAATGTGATGTAAAAACAACAATACTCAAACAAACAAACCCTCTTAATGCTTAAACACACGTGCAGGGCTTCTCATATTTTGGTGCTGAAAGCAAAATTGTTCATCATTTGCCAGACTGGAAAGTAAAGCAGTAAGTTTTCTCCTTTAGAATGTATATTTTAAAAAATTATGTATTTTTGTAAAAAAATTCACACTGAACGTACAACATATATATTCACATATATATTACATATATAATTCTTCACTGATAGATCTTTGTTTTCCTAAAATTTATTGCCTCTAATAGAATAAATAACTTTCTTCTCCAGTGCCTGAAACACTCTTGTGCTGATGTTCCAGAAGCACCCATGCAACCACTGAAAACAAACCTTAAGTGCAGCACAGAATCATCTTCAAGGCAGCCTGAAATAATGGAAAATAAAAGCATGATTTAAAGCTTGAAAATAAAGCTTGATTTCTCTCTGTGAGGAGGTACAATGTGTCACTACCAACCCTGCTATGCAATGCTGCTCTTTAATAATTTATTGGAATCTCTGGGCTCTGGGTAAGCTGACAAATTTAATATGGAAGTGCTGCTCAAAGTGTTGAATAAACATAAGCTAAAGTATTTTTCCAAACAAACAAAACTGCTGCAAAAGAGTGGCTCCAGGCAGATTAGATTTTCTTTTCAGTAATTTATTGACAGCAGCACTGGTTTTGGTGCTAGTAGTTGATTAGATAAAATACTACTTAAAACATGCCTACATTTACCAAACCACCCTTGGGTTTCTTTGTTTTACAACTCCTCATTTAACCCTGCAGAGGTGGGTGAAGCACTGGGCTAATGGATCATCAAGTTTCAGGCTGCTGGAACTTGTGACAAGCAAAATATAAAAGCACAAGTAAAAAATAGAGACCACCTTAGCCATATTTTTACATCTTTTGTCATCTCAGTGCATATCTCTCTTTCCAGGGTTTTAGATTATGAGGAAAACCAGTGTTTGGATTTTTTGATAACTCTTTGAATAATCTTTCAGTGATCATTCACTCTCATAATCTATTTATCTTTTATCATTAATATAAATATAACTCAAAGCATTGCTTCTTAATTTCCTCAGAAAAAACCTTGATAAAGGTTTAATGAGGGAGTTTTTGAAATCCAAGCAAGCAGATTGCTCCTTTCTGTGTATTTCCAGATGTGTGAGACAGGATATCCCTTTATCAGAGCCATGTTGGGTCTTTCCAGGAATATAATACTCAGGTACTCACTAAAAGTGTTATTTGTTGTAGTTTCTCTTACTAAGGCTTGCAGACCTCCCCTTCAGATCTCTACTAGAATTCCTTGTTAAAAATTTGGATTTTTAGTACTTCCTAGTCCCCTGCAGCCGAAGTGTTGGAAGCAAGCAGTAGAAAACATCTGCCTGGGGAACATCATTCCAGAAAGATGGGATAATTACCACCCACTCCTGCAAATTTACTGCTTATTTTCCCTGTTCATGGGCTCTTTCACCTCCACCTTAACACAACATAATGCAAAGAAAGGTTTGGGGATGGGAACCTCTTCACTGCCTTAACACAAATGCAAAGAATTCCTTTCCTATAGATTTCTATACATTTTCTATTTCTCTTTTGGTGGTTTTTGTTTGGTTGGTTTGTTTGTTTGGTTGGTTGGTTTTGTTATGGTCTTGTGTTTCTTAAGTACTAATTTATACTGGAATCAGACTCTCTTCCCTGGCCTCTACTTTTGGTATGTCTGAAGAAATGTTTCTCATTTCTATTTGTAAAAATACAACTACAGGGCCAACACTGCAGCTCCTCATTGGCTCACCTGTTACAAAAGACACTCTGAATAAAAGCAGTTTAATACAAAATACAACTATGAGATAAGGTTCCCAAATACACATACAAAAAAAAAATCCCACAGATAAACATTTGGCATAATTTTATTTTTTTTCTGAATACTTTTACTTCCCATCTGCTCAATGAATGTGATGCACAGATCTGCAGTCACAGCTTAGAGACAACTCCAGGGAAAAGTTACTTAAAAAGGCTCCTGAGAAGATCCTGTGCTTTCTTGGGATAAATATGAACCAAAGTGTGTGGATTTTCAAGCATAAATAACTCCTGAAGTGACAGGGAATGTAAGAATTTCACTTGGAAGCAAAAGCAAAAAGGAAAAAGCAGCTTTTTTTTTTTCTTTTCCCCCTGTTTTTATGCATCACACTTGAACTACAGAGATTATGTGGATGGATCCTTTGAAAAATGACATCTTGGAGGTGAGAGCAGTACTACCAAGGAGTTTTAATGAAATCAGTTTTAAACTTTTATACTGAAATGAAAATGTTCATGCAGGAAATAGCACTAACATTTTAATGATATTAATATAGTAACACTTCAAAATAGTTCTGCTGCTTCGAAAATTTTCAGAACTTTTCCTTTCATGAGTTACAGGCAGAATCAGAAGGATCCATCCTAAGCCAAGCACAGTGGGGCAGATATGAAATTTCAGGGAGGTGAAAATACCACAACTTCTTAGTGATCACCTACCAGTTGTAAAAGAGCAACATTGGATTATTGATTTACCTCTTCATCTTATTGCTAAAAGTTGTCTCATCTGGTAGAAATAGTTCTTAAGCACAATTCTGTGCCTATGGAGGGGAACAGAAACACAGCATTAATAAAAAATTAGCAATATCTCCTTCTGGGTTATACTATCAGGGGGATGATTTTTAAAGGCTGTTAAAATGAGACCAGTAGTGGACGAGTTTTTGTGGGCATGATTTTCTGAGCCTGAGAGAGTTTTTCATCCTGATAATGATTGATCTGTTCCCAAGAGAAAATCTTTTGGGAACATTCTCTTTCAAAACCTTTTAAATAGGTTTTGGTTCTCAAAACAATGTCACACAGCTGTTCTGAATGTATTTTTCTCTTGTTCGACCAATAAAACCAGAGAAGTGGCTCCTTTAACCAATCATGTCGACCTGTATCAGAACATCTTATAAAAAAGTTGCTAAACCCTAAAATAAAAACTTTCCAGCCTCTATGGGATCAAACCTCACTGTGTGTTCGTGAGTCCACGCTTCTATTTTGTGTTCTCTAACACAGAGAGAAGTTGCTTCAGACAGAGTTTGAAGTTGCTTTCATAGTCTTTAGATGAGCCAGGGGAGGATTAGGTTGGACATCAGCAGGAATTTTTTCACAGAAAGGGTTGATCAGACCCCAATGTGCTGCCCATGCGGGTGGTGGAGCCACCGTCCCTGGAGGTGCTCGAGGGAAGACTGGAGGTGACACTCAGTGCCACGGTCTGTCGCCCCGATGCTGTGCGTTGATAGGTTGGATTCAGTGATCTCAGAGTTTTTTCCCAACCTAAAAAATTCCGGGATTCAGCGATTTTGGGATTCAGTGAATCCAGCGTTGGCCCCGCCCCTCAAGTGAAGCCACGCCCCTTTCTCCGCCCCCCGCAGCAACGCCTCGCTTCTCCCGCTCCGCCCCCGTCGCTAGGGGGCGTTCCCTGCTCGTCACGCGCCAGGGCGCGGAGCCGAGCGCCGCTCTCACATCGCTCCTCAATGTCCCGGCGCTGCGCTCGGCGCTCGACTGCTCGGGCCTGCGGGAGCGGCGTGAGGGCGATGCTCGGAGCCGCCGCCGCCGCCGCCTGAGGGCCGGCTCTGCTCGGGTCCCGGCGGAGCTGTGGCGGGTCGGCCACCATGGGGCTGGGATCCAGTTCTGAGGGTCCCGGCGGCGGCGCCGAGGGCTTCCACGTGCATGGGGTGAGGCGGCCGCCGCCGGGCCCGGGAGGAGAGGGAAAGAGGGAGGTTGGGAAGGCCGCGAGGGGCGGCTGGCGCTGGGGTGGGTCCAGCGGAGCCCCGCTGCCGCATCCCGCCCGTGGAGGCTGGGTCGTCTCGGCTCCCACCTGTGGGCTTTTTCCCGGAGCTGCCACGCCGGCAGGGGCGGGGCGGGCGCGCCGCTCCCGGGACCGGCGGGGGGC
>VWYI01047189.1:444047-464683 GCA_013399455.1 Anthoscopus minutus
CGGCTGCAGCGAGCTCGGGACCGCGACCTGGCGGGACTTGGCTGCCGAACAGCCCAGGGGAGCCTGTGGGGCTGCTTTCGAAGTTGTTTCAAGAGTGGAACAGCGCTTCTTCCCTCCCTGTTCCCCTCCTTTTTTCCCTGCTCCCTTCCCCGTTCCCCTTCTCTTTCTGCTCCTCTCCATCTCTCTCTGTTCTCTCTGCTCTTCTTTCCGTTCTCTGTCCTTATTCCCTTTCTTCCCTGCTCCCTTCTCTGTGGATCTTCACAGCATTGTGTTAGGGGGTTAATTCCCGCTCCAGCGGTGCTTTGCTCTGTGGCTGCCTCTCCCAGATGTGGATGCAAATTTCTTGTAACTCCTCTCTTTAGCAGATTGTCTGCATGTACAGTGGTGTAAATGTATATCTGGAAGTTTAAGGATGGGCAGATAACAGCTGTTTGCATGAGTTATCATTTCTTTTAGTGGGTATTTTCCCTCCCTGGAATGAGAGTTGCTGCCACGTGCTGCTCATCTGCATTCTGTGTTTCTCAGGATCAGTATTAAAGCTGCCTGTTTGTTTTTGATGCAGTTCAGGGTTGTGATGAAAGTTAATCGTTCTGCTCTAGCTGTGGTTACAGTGCTCAGTCTTGACTGTTTAAAAATAAAGCACGAATTTTAGTCTTATTTTTGCTTTAGAAGCTTTTGCTGAATATGCTATTCAATATGTTTTATAACTTTTATAGACAGTTATGCCAGCAAAAGCCCCAATACCAATACAACTTTATCTATTAAAAAAAAAAGTAAAAATATATATCTAGCATTTTGGTAACACCAGATGAAATATAAGATGTAGGAGTTTTAACTTTCATAGCAATGAACAAACCAGTTTAGATGATGCATGGGTTGTAATTTTGTGCTGAAATTGTGAGGTGGCCCTCAGGAGGCAAATATGTCTTAGGTTAAGGGCTGCTGAGCTGACAAAAGGTGAAGTCAAGAGCAAACTGTCAGCAGGTTTGCAGTGATTCCTTAACACCATCTTGCTTTCTCAGTGTACCTTGAAGTAGGTGGACTTTAATGTAATCTGTGAACTTTTGGTGGGGATTTTCCTGTTATGAATGTGTTTTATGAGTATTCTCTCTATTGATGGCATCTCTTCTGTGACAACTTTAGTTCTTATGAAATTGAGATGTCCCAACTCCTATTTCTTAGGAATCTTTTGTAAGTGGTGGCAGTTTTCTTGACCAGAACTTGTGGGCAGGTGTGAGCTTGGAGTGTACTTGTGTAAATACTCCTGTTCCAATGGGCTGGAAATGTGGGAAGCTGTCACTTGTGTTCATGGGAAAATGGCTCTGATGCACGTGAGGACTCTCACTGTGCTCAGGTCGTTAGAACCATGGAAGAAAATCCTGCAGCAGCACATTGAAAACCAAGCCTTTCTCCAAAGTATTCAGTATTTAATAATTCCAGGCTGTGAACTCTGAATCACAATAGTTGTGTCTTATATGGGGTTCAAAACCTGCTTTTTACAGCTTGATTTGGATATCTGCTCGTGGTTTTATAAAAGTAAGATCCTAACTATAGGCTGCTTCTTGAGGGTGGTCATTTCGTGCCTTATTTCTGGCTCAACTCAAAAGTAAATATTGAATCAAGCGTAAAGATTAACACTTTCACTTATGTAACTGGAAATCATGCAGAATAACAATAAAATGTTATGTTCTGCAGGTTCAAGAGAACTCCCCAGCCCAACAAGGAGGACTGGAACCTTTCTTTGATTTCATCATTGCCATAGGACACACGAGGCTTGTAAGTCTCAAACGATTTCAGTGTTGTTTTTTTTTCACCCTGCATGAATTGTGGGTGCTGTAGTGATGATGAAAGGTAAATCCTTAACTGTCCCAAGCAGAAAAACTTTTCACATTGGATATTAAAGTAAACTTGCAGGTGTTCAAAGTCTTTTTGGCTAGATCCAAGTTTGAAGGAAAGGTTTTGCTTATGCCTTTGCTCACCTTAACTTCTTAGTAATGTTTATGTTATTACTCATTCATGCATATTTTCTACCACAAGGTGAATACTGAACTGGTGAGTCAATAGTCAGGACTCAACATTTGTTTAAACAAAGGTGTTTCAATATTTCATAAAACATGAAAAAGAATCACAGCCTGTCTACTTATGCTTTTGAGATGAAGAACACAGTTCCTGTGTGTTATGAGAGAAGAGTTAAGTTTTGGTTTGATGGGTTTCTTTTGGGGTTTTGTTAGTTTATTTAAAGGCTCAGAGCTTTTCCTCGTATGCTCCACCCTAACCACAAACAAGCTGAATTCATTGAGTTTTGTCTTGGTTTTATGAGAGGAGATGTCTTTTTTGGAACTGATCATTATAAAGGCAGATTTTGGGTGAAGATCATTTAATCTAACATGACAGAAATGAAGATACTCTTTCACAGTCACTTTGCAGTGACTTTGAAGGGCTGTTAAGGGATGGGGTTCAGAGACATGAAGTGAAATGTTGTTGTCTGTTGTTAAACTACACAGTTGGCATCTGATACTGTTGATATTGTTTAATAGTATTTGTGAAGAACAGAAATGCCAGGGATTAAATGGAATAACAGGAAGTATTTACATAAAGGGATGTGTGTTGACAGTACTGACTGCTTTCTAGTAAAAGAAAATTGAATTGGAAATTGCTGGTATTGTTTGTGAACCACAGAGCCTAAACTTTGATAGTTTTGGTTCTTTGTATTCAAATTCTGCCACAGATGTTACAGGTGCAACTGGAAATAATGTTAATCTTGTATCTCTGCTCTACAGAACAAGGAAAACAATATGTTGAAAGACCTGTTGAAGGCAAATGCTGAGAAAGCAGTGAAGCTGGAGGTGTATAACATCAAAACAATGAAAATCCGAGAGGTGGAGGTGATCCCCAGTAACATGTGGGGAGGACAAGGCCTCCTTGGAGCCAGTGTGAGATTCTGCAGCTTCCAGGGAGCCAATGAACACGTCTGGCATGTTCTGGTGAGGGGGAATTCTTGGCTGGCTCATTATTGTTCGTGTAAGCTTGTTCTACAGTGAGAAGTTCAGCAGTAATGTAAAGCACAGCAATGCAGTCACACAGAGGAAGGGAACACAATCTTGAAGGTTTATCTGAGCTATTTGAGTAGGGACAAGGAGTGAGTGGCTGTCAGGGTTCCCAGTGACAAAAATAACTCCATTCCAACTGGACCAAACAGGATGGGTGGGAAGGGTTTTGTTGTTTTATGCTGAAGAATCAATGGCAAAAGCAAAAAGATTCTGGCCCTGTGCTGGCTGAACTTCATTAAAGTAATATTAATGTTACAAAAAGTACTACAAGTTTGTTTTAAAATTAAAAGAAAAGAATAGCTGAAGGAATAGAACTGAATAAGAAGGAATGTTTGTTTCTGGCTGTTTAAGTAAATGTAATTTCTCAACATCTTCAGAGGATGTAATTTGATATTGGTAACATTTTCTTACTTATGTTTTACATCTTTCTTATTCAGCATGTTTTACAGCATGTCACATATAGGTGTACGCTATTCAAGAACTTTTTTATCCCATTAACAAAATGTTCTTTCCTTCCTTGCTCTGAGAGTTAGCTCTTCCTTTTGGTCATGGTAGTTTTTCCTGCTGAGGGTGCAGATAACTTGTGTCATTCTTTCACAGGACGTTGAGCCTTCGTCTCCAGCAGCTCTGGCTGGGCTCCAGCCATACACTGACTACGTTGTTGGATCTGATCAGATTCTCCAGGAGGTAGGGTGCATGCTCCTTCCAGCAGGGAGTGATTGTCTTTGTGCCTGCCAAGTTTTTGGTGTAGGGTTTAGGTTTTATATAAATCTAATCAAACATATGGGGGTAGTGTTGGGGGGATTTCAGAAGGTTGATGTTTATGACAGAAGCTTTATTGTTAAGGTAAACATGATCTTTCTTTTTAGTCTGACAATAAAAAGAAGTTGCCACTAAAGATCAAACTACATTGGTGATTTTTCTGTCTCTGATTGAGTAAATAACTTTATAAAATGTTGACTTGCACATTTGGGTATATTGACTACTACTTTCTTCCTTTTTTTTTATCTAGTCAGAGGATTTCTTTTCCTTGATTGAATCCCATGAGGGCAAGCCACTGAAGCTGATGGTTTATAACACTGAAGCAGATTCCATCCGAGAGGTAGTTGTGACTCCCAATGGAGCTTGGGGTGGAGAAGGAAGGTACTGATCTCTCTTGATGACAAGTTTTACACTTGTTTAAATGAGCTCCTGTTAGGAGTATTACTGCTATCAGTTATTGGTGTTTCCAAGTTAAGCCTTGTTTCCTCACACTTGTCACCCAAAACTCTTAATCTTTACATTAAAAAAAAAAAATCAACTTAGAACTAGGAACTGGGCACATTCAGGATCTAATCCTGTTCAAGCTGAATCAAATGGCAAAACTCCTGTCTTGAGTTCCACATAGCAGATTCATTATCTGCATTCTCATAGTCAAACCATTCAGCTAAAGCAAGAACAAAACCCACATCAGGTCATATTAAATATTTTGTAAAGATATAAAATAATTCACTGAAAGCTAAGATGTGCATGTCTCAAAGTTGATTGTGGAGTGTTCCTTGAGTACTCTTAAGTGGAAATTCTTGCAGGTAGGTATTTCCTGCTATAGATAAAAGACACTTAACTCTTCTTGTTTAAAAGAGTCAAAATTTAAAATATTAACTTTGTTAAGAGCACCTTTTTTGTGTCTTGATTTTTTTTTCTCTTTTACAGTTTAGGATGTGGTATTGGATATGGCTATTTACACAGAATTCCAACACAGTCCATGACATCAAAGAAAAAGGCAGAAAGCAAATCACCTCCACCCTCACCAGAAGCTGGAACTCCTGTGTCATCCACTAATGGTTATACAGAGGTAGGAAAGAAAGAAATTCCAATCTCTGCCATGTTCTCTGGAGTGTCAAAATTTTCTGCTGTTGGGGACAGTGGTAATACAGAATGTTTGAGTACAGCATTCAATCTTGCTTGAAGGAAATGGGAGTTGGGTGAAGGGAAGGGGAGAGCTGATGATGCAGAGCAGGTGCCAGATCACCCATGTCAGCTGATACAAATTCCTGCCAGGTATTTTCTCCCTATTTTGAAGTCTTGCATCCTACAGCTGTGCCAGTCAATGAGGATCATGTTAGACCACCTGCTTCACTAGGAGAAAGATACACCTCCAAGAACCACGTTCTGAGAATAGACTGGCTTTAAAAGGCTGAACTGGAATGTGTCCTTTCAGCTTCAGCTTCACAGCTTCTCTCTGAACTGGTGCATGGGGAGACAGGCAGGATGCTTGGGAGGGTTGGCCACAGGTGAAGCTCCTGATGTAAAACAAAGTTTTTACTTCTTGCTGTCTTATTCCAGACTCCACTGCTGGCACCTACCTCTCAGAATGACAGCTCTGAAACAGTTATGAACTTGGATCATTCCATAGAGAAAGAAATGAGTGGTTACTCACCAGAAAGCTCCCTTTCTCCTCCTCCCCCTCTTCAGAGAGTTATGGATCCAGGTATGGTTCTTGGGTGCTTTTTTTCACCAATTCTTTAGAGTACATCTAAATAAACTAATATGCTCTTAAACAAGCTTGAGGTTTAAATTCAGAACTGTAAGAACTGGTGATGGTTTTCCTTGAGGTTTTTGACTTCCCTAAATTTCAGAACTGTAGAATTTGGGTACCATGTAAGTTATATTTGTTTGCATTTGGTGGGAAGGGAACTCCACTGACTTCAGTCTGGATAGAACATGTCCTTTTGAATCTAGAATTTTGTGTTGCATCTACCTAATACTTGCTCTCTCCTTCAGGATTTCTAGATATGTCTGGAATTTCAGTTTCTGAGTTCACAAGCTTAACAGAAGTGTCCAGCCTGTCTCCATCTGCTTCCTTCAATGTGCCAGCAGCAGGGGCTTCTGTAGGCCCTGAAACATTTATGCCAAACAGTGAAGCCTCTGCTTATTTTGGTAAGTACACTCAAGATTTCCCTTATATCTTATTCTTGGAATGGCACCAACTCATGTTCACTTATCATCATCATCACAGTTTTTGGAAATAGAGGCAAATTTTACTAAAAATCAGCAAGAACGGCAAAATTGGGATGGAAAAACTAGCAGAAATCAGGCTTCTAAATGGAAAAATTTAATGTGCTTTTCCTTAAGTTTATAGAATGTGGATCTCTTTCCTAAATAAAAATGCTGAGGCACTGTCTGTTAGCCTGGTATGTTTTGGTTTTTTACAAATTATCTCCCATTTCCCAGAAAATGCCTCAGCTTTGGACCCTGAAGGTTTAACCCCATATCCTGAAGAATCAAGCAAACAGCCCACACTGGATGACCTCCTGCCTTCTTTACCTTCTCTTGATCTTCCTCATGACATTTCTTCAAAAACAACACTAGGAACTGATGCTGATAACCAGGAATCCCAGCTGCTTCTGAACAGCACTGAGAGCTCATTAATCACTGCTCCAGAGACACCAGAGCATGCAGCAGCAAGTGAGCAGAAAGGAGAAGCAGCTGCACAAGATCCTCAGTGAAATGGACTCTGCTGCTGTTTACAGACTACTGAATGCTGCAGTGCTACAGCTTGGAGTATTTTTCTGATCTTGAAAGAATTACAGTTACTCTATTTTGTTAGTGTAGAGACAATGCTAGGAAAAAAAAATCACTTGAAGTACATATCCTGTTGTCTTTTCCAATCACTGTTTAATGGATTGATCTATGTTCAGAATTCGAATGTTGTCCAAAAATCACCCAATCAATAGAGAAATTGATGCAGAAACAAGTTGGACACTGGCAGAACATCAGGTTCTGGAATTCACATTTGCCTACAAGTGCTCCTGAATGTACTTACAAAGGCATTGTGCCCGAACAGTGACAACTTAGTGATTTTTATCCATATGTTTGATGGCATTAAAAAGAAATACAGTTTTGATTTGTTAGAAAGCTTGTCTAATGGTACACCTTGGTTAGACTGTTCTTGTGACTTGCAAGGCATTTCTTATACTAACATACTTCTACTTACTACTCTAGTACTCTTACTAGACTGTTATTTTCCTTGGTTTAATTCCCTTCTCTGCAATAGTCATTCGTGTACCTGCTTTATACCTACTTGGGCAGGAAAGAAATACAATGGAGTTTGAAATTCCAGCTCCAAATGGAACAAAGCCATGGTGGGTCCTGTCATTCACTTCTGCTCGTGAGTGGATCAGGTGGTGGCCTTGCAGTTAAATAAACAGTGAGGGGAGAGAGAATGATGGTGGTTACTTGAAACAAATTGAAGATGATTTTAAAGTAGGGGTGATGAATCTTTTTGGTGAAGATTGAATGTCTTGACTTCTGTAGTGACTGAGAAATAGCTTTCCTTTGCTTGTGCTTTTCTAATCACTCATTACTATTTTTATACAAATTGTTGTAAGATTAAGACAGGCGCTGTTGTGCAGCACCAGCAATTGGTTTTTGTATCTTTTTTTGTTTGCATTTGTCTCCAAATCACTTCTGAATGTAATGGCAAACATGACATAAACAATAGAAAACAGGGATGGTTTTATAATCCTCAGGGCAGTGATTTATCATAGAATTTCAAAGCTGGTGATAGGCAATAATACAGCTACTGCAGTGAAAATCCTTTGTAAATGATGAGAATGGGGTACAAGGCTGGCATGGGTTTAGACTACAAACTAAAGTACACTTATTTAGCACAATATTGCCTGACTTCCTTTGCCCTGCCCTGGCTCCTGCTCTGCTTCTGCACTGTGCAGGTCAGTAAGTGACAGCTGACTGGGCTGAAACCTGGTACTGATGCAGGGGGGACTCAGGGTCCCACAGGTTTGCCTGTGACAGCTCAGCTTCAGCCAAAGGATGCAGGCAAAGTCACAGCATGTGAGGGCTTCAGATGAGTCCACCCTGACAAAAAAAATCTGTCCTTGATCTGTTGTTAGTCTGAAATACTGCAAGTACAGTAGTTCTGAATGGGATTGTCAAAGCACCTGTTGCTTTGAAGAATGTATTAAGCTCTAAAGGCAGTAGAATTGACAGTGGATTCTAGTCTCCTAAAGGATCTGTTAATTGTGAGCCAATTTTATTTCCTATGTGGCTAAAATAAATTTCCTATTTTGTTCCTCCAGCTGACTGTTACAAGGGCAAACAGCCAAACACTAAAAGTAAATGTAATTTAAACTATTCCTAGGTTTGTTTCCTCTTAGAGCCTAATGCCTGAAGACACCTAGGTGGTGTTTTATTCATGTTGCTTATTTAGGACTGTTTCTAGTCCTTTACCTTTCTCAAAAATGGCCATGAGAGGGTAAATGACTTTACTATAAACACCTTTTAGAAATCTAAGAGCAGGAAATGTTAAAACTCATTCTAGATTTCAAGTGTCACCATAATAAATGGCTTAAACTTACTTCAGTCTGTGTCCAGCCTCTGTATGTCATGTTAACTGGCTCTGGGAAGGTGTTTGGAAAACCAAGTAGTTAATCTTGAGCAGGAGAATGTTGTGTTCCAGAAACCTGAAACCTGATCATTCAAATGCTAAATGAGGTGAAGAGTTGGACCTCATCAAATTTCTCTTACCAACTTGGATACTCCCTCACAGTTGCAGCCTAGAAAGTAGAGAGTACTCCTGTTTGAAGGTACAAAGTGAGAAAAGTGACTGGAATTTTAGTTTCAAAATAAAAAGAATGAGAAGCACCTGAGGATGGCTAGATTTAGAGCCAACATCAAACAGCCACTCACAGCCTGCTACTGTCCCAAACATGTTTCAAGGTAAGCAGGAACTGGATGTGACCTTCCTCCCACTCTCTAAACTTTGAGGGCATCTCTAAACCCCAACAGCAGCAGCTCTTCAGCAGACACAAGAAGGATTATCTGAGCAGCATCAGGAGAAGGGTAAAACCAAGGGAGGAGGAGGTCACTTCCAACAGCAGCAGGGTGCTTTGTATGGCCAGACAACAGGATGAGCTTCCAGACCTGAGCTGCTCCCTAAAATTAGCAGCTGAGCCTGAGGCCACAGGTCTGGCAGACGTTAAATCCACAGAGGCTCACAGCAGCTCAAGTATTAGAGCGAGGATTAGGCAAAGCCCATCTCCACTGAGCCCTGCCCCTGCCAGTGCCACAGCCCCCAGGGCTGATAGGGGCTGAGCCAGGAGGGGCCCTGAGCCACGGGCACTCAAACCTCTGCTCAACAAAGGCCACAGCCAGCTGGCCAAGCAGAGCCTAACTTGATCCATGGGAGCTTTCCATCCAGCATAACCCTGTACAAGGAATGATTGTAAACCCCCAAGATCATGGTAAGGAAATAACCATCCTAGAGATAAACATGCAAATCTCAGTAACAGCAATATGGATGCTGAGCTAATTCTGGCTGAACTTGAATGAGTGAATGGATGTATTTATTGTTGTTAAGTTGAATACCTACTGGTAGAACTATTATAACACCAAATTCAGGCCGTGATGATTTAATTTTCCCTCTTAAACTTTCACAGCAGGCCTGACAATCTACTAAACCTCCTGCTGCCCTGCTCTAGGCTCTGTGCAGAGGCTGCTCAGCCACACTTGGCTAAACTTCTGACCTGTAACTCAGAAATGCTGCAGGAAAATGGATCTCTGCAATGCTGAGCAGAGATCACACCACTCCCATGTACTGGTGGGCTTGTGTGCTTCACCATGCATTCTCCATGTTCCCCCAAAACTGGGCAAGTATTTTCACCTCCAAGCAGTTACACAAGAACAGGCTCTTAAGGGAAAGCAGCTACAGGTTACTCACTGCACTTATGAGACTGTGTTAGTATGTTCCATTTCCTGGGCACTGCCCACACAACCTCCTTCTTGGCTATTGCCTTAAGCAAACACCAACTGGCATTGCTTCTGCTGCAGCAGAATTTCAACTGTTTGATCAAAGTTACATTTCTAACCTACACCACCTAATTAAGCATAGAGTCCTCTGAAAAAGACATTTAGAATAGTGTCACAGTATCCACAGAGAGAGATCAGACATGTCCCACCCAGGCTGCAGTCAGCACTTCAGCTCTGCTTGGTGTTCGCACAGCTCTATCCAAAAAAATCCTCCACAGTAGTAAAGGGAGCTATTTCACTTGTTAAGAGTGTGTGTGCTCCCAACAGCTCTGTTACCCAGCTGGGAGGTAACTCTACCTGGCTCTGTTCAGGAGCCAGCAGCACATCCACAGTGTAAGATCATGAGCCAAAAGATTCACTCTAAATGTCGAGTTCAACACATTTCTAGGGATAAAGTTTGAATTAAACAGGACCTCTGGTAAAGGAAAAAGAATACATAAGTATTACTAGTCTCTATACCAGTAACTGCCCTGCCAGTCCCTGGCTGCTCCTCTCCTGAGGAATAAGACAATCCAAGTAGTAAATTCCAAGACCAAGAGGTAGATGTACACCAAGGTCCCTTCCAACCCAAACTATGATTCTGTAATAAAGCCCATCCACTTGCAAGCCCCTGCCGTGGGCAGGGACATCTTCCACTAGAACAGGATGCTTAAAGCCCCACCCAGCCTGGCTTTTAAGGGAAGCTGAATCCACAGCCTTCCCTCAAGGGAAACTACAGCCTATTCTGAATATTTTTTCAGTGTTTCTTCAAGTTACTGGTAAATCCTTCAAGCAGTTCTTATCCTAAAATGATACTTGCACTTCAGCTAGTTCTGAGCCAAGCTCTACTGTTCTCAGCCCCATCCCACCTAAAGAGAATAAAACACTACCTGTCATACACTATTTAAATGCTTTCCTGGGAGACAGGCTGCACTACTAAACACTAGATTTACAACTCCTTCCCATTATGAAAATTGGAAATTAAATAACTTCTGCAAATCTGCAGCCTCTTCTATGATTCTGGCAATCTGAAACTCTCTGTTCACAATGTTCCTAGGAGCTGTGACTCTCATATTAACTCAATGCTCTCCTCTTGCCTTCAGGACTCTTACAGTAAGATAGCACAACTCCAGAAAAGGTGGCAGAATTTAAAAGGTAGTAGCAAAAAACCCCTTTTCTCACTTTATATCTCATCTAAGTCAGAGCTGGGAATCTGGGGGACCATTTGGGCACTGAATTATTGTGTCCTCAGAGAGCAGCTCAGCTGACAATTCCCACAGCAAAAGCTCTGAGCATTGTCCTGGCATTTTCAACACCAGGAAACCCAGTTTGGTTTCCCCATGTGCCTCTTACAACCTTGCCACACACTTGGCAGCTCAGCAGCAACTGGCACGAGTCACTCGCTAGCACAAAAAATACTGTCATGGTACAAAAGCAGCACTGCCCATGTGACATTCTTCCCTCAAAAGAACTCAGAACTCACATGTGAAGTTCTGCTCACTTCATAAATTCGTACATTCAACCACATTACAAGATTATCTTCACAGGATTCTGTTAAGGCACTGCCATTTCTTCAGCCATTGCATTACTTGAAGCTTCAAAGCACTCTGAAGACCTTTGTCAAATTCAAGCTCCAAAATTGCACAATTCATCTAGTACACAAAACAACTTGAAAATATTTTAACTAAAGCCTTTTATTCTATACAACTGTGAAACATCATTTACCCTTCTGGCATTGCAGACACTTCCATTAATCTTTCCTGTTACTGTGTTTCGGGATGGTTAGAAAGAAAAAACAGAAGGAAAATTACAACCTTGGGCTGATTTCAAATAAAAAATTACTGTGAGAAACTCCAATGTATACAACAAGACAGGAAGACAACCAGAAAACAAAACATAACCCAAACAGTGCCTATTGGAACAGACAAAGACCCTTGCTACTAATAAATACAAGTCAGGACAATTTACCAATAAAAGTTACAGTTCTGTTTAACTATTTAATTCACAAATAGCACTAAAACTGTGCAGTTAAAGCACAATTGTGTCAAACTAAGCATACACGGAAATGGGGATAAAAAACTGAACCTGATTCTCAAAAGATGGGAAAAGACATGTTAGCTTAATTTTGAACCATGGTTTCATCTAAGCAATGAACTTGTTTTGCTGTGTTAAAAGTGCAGAAGGGAATGACTATTTTGACTATTTGATTATATTTTGACTATTTTTTCAAACAAAACACGATGAAAAATACTTTACTTTTTGTCTGACCAATACAATCCCAGTAATATAATTTATTGGGACTTTCCTTAGGCCTCAACCTAAATCTTGATCACAAGATACAGGAAGGGCTAGAGCATGTGTCTCCTGAAGAAACTCCAATAATAAACTGCCCCTTGAAGGCACTTGTGCTTCTGCTTCAGACAAGTCATTTCTAAACCATTTCTCTATGAGGATTTTGTAATTTGCTCTGGCTACAAATGGTTTTCTGGGATATCCCCACATTTTCTCACAAAAAGCTGAAAGGCCCTTACCCTCCCTCCCCCCAATAAGTTAAATTTCTATAAAAGATTACCATGAGCCTATGACAGTCACAGATTTTTAGAAATAGCAGTGAAAACAAGATCTGCATAAATCTCTAACAAAAAAACAATTGCATATAAAACCTCAGAAAAGAAGTATCAGTATTTTTATCTCATGAATATGAAATCTGCTGAGAAGTTTCTAAAGTTTAACATTAAACATATGAAGTTATAATCAGAATGGTTTGAAGTTTTAACAAAATGTCACATACTTTTGGAGCACAGTTACCAAAAATTAGACTAGTGTGTCTTTAGAACACCTAGGACACAGTGCAGGAAGTAGTTACATATATATTTAGAAAAAAAAAAAGATCTCTAAGTTGCTGCAAAGCACGTTCACTATTATGATGCACAGCATCACTGGACTCATACTGCTTTGATATTTTTCTAGTGTTTTCATCTTGCATGTCAACAGCTCTTTAAAGCAATTAAAACAATTCTCATGTTAACTCTTGGTTTGCAATTAAATGGGCCTATTCATTCAAGTATGCAATATCTGTTTTCTGGTATTTTCTTTTTCAAATTTGTTTTAGTGGTAGAAATGCTTAAGTAATCAGTGAGAAATAACTGCTGGAACTTTATGAATGGAATGTACTAAAAATACCTTGTGTGCAGTTCTTAATTACATTGTGAACAGTGACTAATACGGCCAAACCTGTTTGATACTGAGCATGAGCAGATGAGGGGATTATGTTCTGGAAAAAAAAAAATCAAAAGCAAAAGGGAGGAAGCAAAAGTCTGCACTGGGTTATCATCCACTCTCTGTACACCTCACACAACACAAACCACTCAGGGACCTCCCATCTCATTGACTGAGACTAGGACAGACTTTAGTTTAAGTCATATAGATTTTTTTTTTTTCCTCTATATTACAGGTCTATTAGTCACTTCAATTAAATGTTTACTTCCCATCCATACTGAGGCATTAGAAGTCTCATCTACCTTAGGGGTTCAGTGGGCTGCTCTAGAACTACTCTTGGAAGCAGCACAGCAAGGTCAAGTGAACAATGACCGCTCTGGGAGCGCGCTGCCCTCACGTTGATTTCTGGCGGTAGTGAAGCGTCAGGTCCCCGCCACTCTTCCAGATGAAATGCTTTACAGTTCGAAGGTCCATGTTGGGGTCCAAAACCTACACAGCAAAAAGTCAGATTTAACTCCAAAAGTCTGCTAGGCTTGGCAGAAATTTAAAAAAAATCACCAACCAAACACTCCACCCACAGGATTGTGAAAACTGATACCAAGGTGAGCTATGCAAAGGCTCAGAGTTTTCAATTAGCAGCTGAGCCCTGTGCCTTACTGAGGGATTTTAGCAGAGTAACTTCAGATTACAACCATCTCCTCAGCACCTAACCTCCATTACACTTATTAGGCAATTAGTGGTTTTGGACCAATTTTGAAAACTGCCAAAAAAGCAGAATTCAAAACATTCCAGAAATGCTAAAAATACAACTCTATGGAATTGTATTAAGCCTATTTGTTGACTATGAGTAAGTAACCCTGTAAGAGCCCCATGTCAGACCAAATTAAACAGGTTTACTATGAAAAATCTTTCATCTGCCTATCTGCAACTGTCAGAAACTTGTGTCAGCACTAAGTTAACATCAAGGCAAAACATTTACTTAGTTTTAAAGGAAATGGATAATCTATAGCATATTTCAAGCTCGGAACTCGAATTCACAACCAATTCACTGCTAGAGCTTGGTT
This sequence comes from Anthoscopus minutus, assembly GCA_013399455.1. Lineage (NCBI taxonomy): Eukaryota > Metazoa > Chordata > Aves > Passeriformes > Paridae > Anthoscopus > Anthoscopus minutus. Next base: position 458,167 of record VWYI01047189.1, read on the forward strand.
TTGATCACAGGGAACTTACCTGGTCCTGGCATAGAAGTTCAATCTTCTCCTCTGCTAGCACAGCAATGTCTTCCTCTTTTTCTTGTTCTGCTTTCTCATTGTTGGAGGAGCTGGTTGTCTGAGACTCGTTATCCAAGTTTATGATTTTCTCATACACGTGTTCCATCACTTTTCTCACCTGAAGCATGTCACTGGCTGAAAGCCGGTCTCTATAGGAGTTACAGAAGTTTGGAATTAGAGAAGTTTGTCAGGAAAAAAAACTTGAGAAAAAAACCCCTGTATTTCTTATCTTCACAACACCTCCCATAGCTGTAGCAAACTGTGAAACTACACAGAGATCATCTTTCTATATTGTAAACTATCAGGATCATCCAGAATACCATGATTTTAACAGCAATTTATCCAAGGAAACTCAAAAAAGTGGTTGAGGAATTTAAAAGACCAGATAAAAATCTGCATTGATTTCTAACCCACCCAGCTCCCAGTTATAGCTCATGTGACTGGCAAACCAGTCTGCATTCCCTGCTGGCAGTTTTTCCTTTCAAAAAGCAGTTATTCATCACTGTTAGCAACAGGAAACAAAGCTGTGGCTCTGAACAGAGTAATAATCTATAAATTAATCTGCTTTCTGATTAAATACCACAAAAGACTAAGTCCCATTTCAGTAGTTAGTTCTTAGACATTTCTTAGCATAAACTTGTACAACGGCCTGTTGACCCTAAATCCACAGTTCTTTTAAATATTCTGATATAATTTAGTGCTTTAGAACAATTTTGCTAAATGACTGAGAATTTCTGAAAATTCATCATGCACAAAACAATTCTCTAAGAAATCAGTGAATTGGTTTGGTGCATTTTTTGTTTTCTTTCTTGAGCTTGCAGGTTTTTCTCTGTAATTCAGATATTCAATGTTGATAATCATTATTTGCATTACTTACTTTTTTAGAGTTTTTGCCCCTGATGATGAATGAGGTTGGAGGTAGAAGGGAATCTTATTGAACTTGGGCATATTTTTCTAAAAGGAAACAAGTTTCAGAAGTGTTAATTTAGGATGAACCATTATCAGCTCCTATTTGCAGCAGCTGCTATGTGAAGTATATTCAGCTCCTAATTATCAAAACCCATGAGAGATTCCTCATCAACATCCCCACCACAGCCAACTTCCAAATTACTCATACTCCTGAGACACTTCAATTTAGATGATGCACAGATCATCTAGCTTTTGAATATAAATTATCATTTATTTCAAAGGCAATTAGTACCAAAAACCAGCAGCAATATGAAGTGTATTTTCTGTTCCTGAGTTCCTCACTTGAAAAGGATACCAATTATGCATAGAAGTTTGAATTCTTTATCTAAGTCTGTCAAAAGAAATTGAGCAGAAGTACTTTAACTGGACACATAAAAAAATGATGCATCTCCAAGGGTCTTGATTACAGACCTTGAGAGCACTTAATTTCGATACAAACAGCAAAAATTTAAAATGTCATTTGAGATACTGCAAAGTTAATTGTAGTACATCTTGAAAAATCTAAAAACAAAAAAAGCCAAACTTCTACACCCAATACTTACATCCACAGTGATGTCGATTACCCATTGTGGCACTGTTTCATTAAGGAGCATGGATTCAGTTTCTCCTCCTGAATCCCGACATAACAACCTGAGACACACAGAAATAGCCTTTATTGTAACAATAATTATTGTCATTTGCATTAAAAAGCTTCCAGGAGAGGTTCTGCCCTATTAATGGACAGGGAGCCTGAACTCTGTTAGGATCAAGGACTTATTGGGGAAGAGATCACCTGTTTTCTGTAAAGACCAGAAGGAGCTGTAGGAAGACACATCCCAGAGCAAAAACAGGGAGCAGGATCTCAGGACTACAGTTATGACACAAAAAATGTATAAAAATACTTTGCTCTGGATTGTGCTAAGTTTGTGTGTTGAAGTACAGAGCTGTCAGGACAAGAGGAAAGGGACCTGGCATAAAGCAATTCTCTCCTCCTAGGGAAAAATGAGCTTTTCATGTAAAGCATCTGCTAAGTCCTTACTAAAGGGAAAGAATAAAACAAATTTCAGGAAATGTGCACATGCAATGATGCAAAAAAGCTGTATTTCATTTTATAAATTGTAATGAGGTATTTTGTCAGTCCTGCAAGCCACCTTTTAGGTCCCATAAACATGGCTTGCTCCCTCCAATGGGGTCTTTGCAGTGTTCCTTTGAGGAGAAGCTGCATAAGAGGGAAGATTCACCAGAACAGAATGCAGGCAAATCTTAAGCCCCGGGTACAGTACAAATACATTGATACTGCAGGAAAAAAGTCACTTTTCCAAGTTGAAAATGGTTTCCCTGTTTTATTGACCAAAAGTTACATCATTTTGGGGCCTGTTCAGCCTGGGAATCAAAATCAACATATCAAACATGCCCCACCCCTTACATTTAAAATCCACCATGTCAGTAAATATCAAACAATTCACAGTGTTTGGAAGCTCAGCACTTGTTTTGCAGCACTATTAAACTGTCTCTGATGTATCACAGTTAGGTATTTCAATGCAGAGTGAGAAAAAATAGAATGGTAATTAGTACACATATTGCAATACAGAACCTGTGTTCCTCCCAGCCAGGGATTAGGACCTTGTACTGGATCATCAACTAATTTTGGGAGCAGAAGCTAACTCTTCTAGTGAGTAGCAGCTCCTGAGTAATTAATGCTCAGAGACCAGCACAATACACAAGAATCTAAACTACCACAATTTCATCCTGAAACACAGTTTAGTTTATCAGTTTGCAGAAAGAGGCACCCAAAGATATCACACACAACTATACACAACTCTTACTGCTCTAAAACCCACACCTTGCTGATCAAACTCACATGTTCAATTGGACAATGCCAAATCATCAGCAACAGCTGCTTATTTTGCCTGTCACAGGCACATCTTAAACATACAGGACAGATCCAAAGAACATTTCTGATAACATTCCTGCTTGCACTAAGAAAGGGACTGTTTGTCCCTTATAAATTTGTATTTGTAAGTTTTAATACCTGAACAAAGTGCGTCCTCCAGCCTCACCAAAAATAACTGGTGTATGTGGTGGCACTTGGAAGTATCCATTTCCTTTCTGGACTCTGTTCTCCTGCTCCCCATTCACTGTTGGAAAAAACCACATGTAAAACAGCAGTGAGACTGCACTTCAAACCTTAAAGGCCTTAAAACTGGGCAAACACTCCACCCACAGCAGATACATAAGCTTCACGAAAAGCAAGAAAATCCTCATTTCCAAGATACAGCAAGCATATAAAAAGAAACACTAGAGAGGAACAAGTTCAATACAGGTTTGTGGAAGGCCTATTTCAAAAGCCTGTGAAAAAAGGAAAATAAAGCCCAGGAGCCAAAACCAGATTATGAGGTTTTTACCCATTTCTTTTGTCAAACTGACCAATACTAAAATTAGGAATCACATAAAGAGAGTCTGTTGAGACAAGACTGTTCTTCCCTCTAGAGTGACACTACAGAACTCTGAAGGGTTGTTTGCACTGCTCTTCTACCTGAATGTGCCAGATGTCAAAACAGTGCACTAGGAAAGCTCAGACTCACAGTGCCTTGAAGTTCTTGTGTTAGAAATTCAATTTATTATAGCTAATTACAGCAGTATGGTCTTCAAAGACTGAAGAGCCTGATTCCATATTAGGTGGACAGGACAAGATTTAAGAAAAATCAGCATTATTCATACACCTCTTGAACAGTGCAGCTTCTAGTCAGGTATCTTCAAACAATGTAGAAGAGTGTGGATGCCTGATTTGCACTTGGGAAAAATCATCTCCATTACACTGTAGCACCTTGTTACTGTATTTGAAGAGATGCTGAATTCAAGTAACATTAAGAAATTTAATTGGCACAGACTCATGAAATGAATGATTCCTCCTGTGTGTTTCTAACCAGAAACATACATAGCCAAAGAAAGGCCAGAAATTGTAACAAGCAAACAAACCAAAAAAGAAAATCTATATTGGAAGGGGTAAACATGATACTGAAGTTATAGCGAGTGAAAAATCCTATACCTTGAAAGATTTTTTCATAACACTTCTCTGAACAACTGAGAGGAACAACACTGCATGTATTTAGTGCTTACTTAAATTTGTATCTCTCCAAAAATGCCAGTGTCCAACAGGTACACTTCACCTTCAAGTCACTGCTCAGCGCCAGTCTCCTAAGATTTTTCTTTTGGAAGGGCAATGAAAACTGATTCTGTTGTGAGTACTCCAAACATTCCACTAATCCACAAGTCTACACAGGAATAAGCAGCGTAGCATGAATAATCCAACACCACAAAGCCTGTGAGTGACACTTCTCAAAGCTTGTCTGGCTCCAAGCTGTGAACTCCCAATACACAACAATCTGAGAATCAGCAAGTGGATCCAAGAAGGTCTGCCATGAGCTCTAACCCTCCATGGAGGCCAGTTTTGAAAGCAGAAAGCATCTAATTCTTGGCACAGTCTTGTCACAAAACAGTGAGATATGCTGAATGTACAGTTTTCTTGATTGCATCATCTATCTATAGAAAGCAAATTCTTAATCATCAAAGATGAGACTTTTCAGTCAACTCTGACTTGGGTTGAAATGATTTGCAACTCAGGATTTAGAGTCTCTTGCCAAATCCAGCATCTATCTCACATTTCACATGGCTGTGGCATTCATCTAAGGCCTGATTAGAATTTGCATTATTACCTTAAGAATCACTCTAAGGTGTTTTCTATAGACCTACTCCATGTATTATTACACTGAATGTATTTTTCCAACAAAGCTTATATTTTATTTTGTTCACAACACCTAGAAGAAAACTGGAGTTATGTCAAGAGAATACTCTCTAATGTTGGATAACAATTATTGCTATTTAATATCATTATCTAGTGTTTCTTTTCCAAGTCAAACCTCATTTTGCCAGTAATTGTTTTTCATCAATATTTTTCATCATGTTTCTCTAACTTCAGAATCATTTATTCATCTACTTTTTTTACAGACAGATCTAAGATTTTTGCTGATACTTTCAGGAGTGCAACACTTCCTGGTGTAAGGCAAATTTGGAAGTGCTAAAAAACATTAAGTCTATAATGCACAGAGACAGGTGTAAGACAACAAATGTTGTATCTATTTAAGAAACATATAAACAAACAATTCTTGGACAAGTAATAAAAAATGAAAATATTAAAATACTAACCATGGTTTATCTCATTTTCTTCTTCATCCATTGGATTGATATGTGTTCTAGGCCAGTACTCCAGAAGTGCTTGGAGCAGAAGCCCTCCAAGGTTTACTGTCAAGACACAGTGAGGCAGAACTTCAAGCACACACAAAAAAAATGGGCAACATAATAATGTCCATTTGGCCCACAGCAGAGAATTCAAACTCAAGAGTCTGAGCAGTTCTCTTCCCAAAGCAAACTATTTAAGGGCACAGAAATCTGCTTGTCACAATCTGAGAGCTGCAAGTTACAATCTTTCAGGAAAAGCTGATTTTAGAATCCCTGCTGTTGGATCACTTACGTGCTTTAACATTCTCTCCATTTGGTTATAATTCTGTTTTCCCTTTTGCATCTTGAAGGTTTGAAACAAAATTAAATGTAAACCCTGAACATGACTGTTTCAGAAAAAAAACCCAACACTTTCTTTGGAGAATATTCTACAGAATCAAGTATTAAGAAAATAAGCCCCAAAATCCAACCAGATACTAACATATGTGGCACTGGAATACTTCAAAACATATTTATTCTGATTTCTTTGATAAAATAAACCACTAATATTAGTTAAAACTTACATTTTGGATCAGAACCATCTGGACTGCTAAATCCAGCATCCTTTGCTGAAACCCAGGCTGCAAAGCAGTCACTCTCATCCAAAGTAATTGTCAACATCTGTTGGCAAAAGTCCACAAGGAATTTAAATTGTTGGGATTAAATAAGTCTATAAATTTCTAACTTTTCTCCTACTTAGCTGGGAATACAAACCAAAGGATTTCTGAAAGCATGACAGCACACTTTGTCAACCAAACTGTATGAATTCATTAGTAGTACTGGTGGACTATACCACAAGCAAAGAATCAATAAAAAAATCTGTTATTCAGATTATTAAGAAGAGGTAAAATTTGCTGTTTTACTTGAAAATAAATTTAATCCATCAGATAAGCAACAAATGTTCTTCTGAAGTTAAACTAAAACCTTTTTGAACAAAATATATGAAAAAATGTGAAATAGGACATTAAACCAACAGATTTAGGAGCTGTATCTCACCCCAGTTTTCAAGTCCACTGAGAACCAGTTTGGCACATAAACCATTTTAAATCTCTTCTTAATTTCTTCTTCAAAATCTACTTTCCCCAGGTCTTCAACTTTACATGCCTGTTCACCAAAAGAAATGCACAAGTGCTGAGTCATATCAACACTTCAAGTCTTTTCCTTGGTTTTCATTTACACTTGGAATGATTGTGAATTATGATCTCTCCCTGAGCACTGCAGTCCAACAACA
>VWYI01047200.1:621-26794 GCA_013399455.1 Anthoscopus minutus
AGTGAAAGAATAAGTGACTTGAACTCAGAGGAAAATTATAGTAATTATATTTTTGTTTTATAGGAAGCTTGCTTATTACCACTTCCATCCTCTAATAAAAAACAAATTAAGACTTCATAGAGAATTTTATTTCAAACTTAAATATGTGCAATTTACATGAGCAGCATTGGATGTAAACCACTCCAACTCTGCAAAATTTTTGTTTCCATGCCATTATTTTACAGGGGAAAAAAGAACCAGTCTCATGCTTTAAACTGTTTAAGGCATGATTTCATTTATCCCTTTACTTTTTTCTAAATTATATTGCCAGTCTAAACACGTCTATTTTTAATCCTGATTAGTTTCTTTTTATGCATATCAGTTCAGATTACATGTCAAATTTTTGCCAAAACTTCCAGACATGATGGAAGTCACACAGTTACAAACTACATTAGTATTGTTTATTGTCTGGGTTTCTCATACATTCTACAGCCACAGGAGAACTTAATTTTTTCTTCCATATGTTCCTAAAAGATTACCTAAATCTGAAAATCAATGTTCATCTGTTTTGGTTTTTTTATTAAAAGTAAGTGAATACCTGCTTCAGAATTCGCAATAATTAAGTCCACAACTAAGCCAGGTAAATCAGTCAGAAGTTAACAAATTAGCAATTATTTTAAATAATTTCAATGTAGGTGAGGTTTTACTATTTTTAAAACAGACTAGCTGCTCAGAGTCAATCTTACCCAAAGAATTGTGACATTTCAAAATACAGCTAATTCCCCTACTTCCAATATTACTTCTACAGTAATATAATGCTACTTCCTGCAGTTTTGGAGGCAAAATGGATTCTCCCTTTCACAAAGAGTAAGACCACATTACATTTCAATAGCTCTTCTTTTCCTCTAGGCAAATGATTGGAGTAAAACATTTTTGATTTTCACCCAGAAATGGAATGGGCAGTTGAAGATGGGAACAAATACCTTCCAGACACACGAGTACAAGAGGACATGGTAACAGACCACTTTTTTTTCCCCGGTCCTTGCAGTTTGGATATAAGTTCATAAAACCAGGAAGCAAGAAACTCAAACATTGCAAAAAACCACCTATAATCAGGCATATCTTGAGATTTCCTTGACTAAGATCTGAATCATTTCTAAGTCTTGAAGTCAAACTTCATGGGCAGAAAGATCCTACATAGCCTTGTGATTCAGACATGGCTAAGTATAAAAGCATGCCTTTGACACAGCATTTAAGGGTAAACATCATTTATCTCAGCAGAACAACTGGAGAGACCAAGGGTTCAAAGGAACACTTTCTTATAAACATCCTACTCAGTTTTGCCCCATCGAAAAAACTGTCCAAAGCAATTAGTTTAGCATCATCACTGAATCTGACCTCAGGCTAAAGCTATTGGAAATACTTGGATGTAATTTCCAGTTCTACTTAGCACTAACACATATACCCTTGGTCAAACACCCCAGAATTTATAAATAAACTTACATTTTACATTATTAATTTGTAATACAAAATAGTCTCTGGAATACAGCACATTTAAACTGTTATACAAGTTAATATAGCATGACTGCTCTATTAAAACAGTGAGAAATCTTGAAATTAAGATAAATATTGCTCAGATATTTGCATTTGTTGCAAAATAGGTTTTTTTTCTAATGCAGTACTACTTTTGTAATTTCTTCTGTATTTTATTAGCATTCAGATTGAATGGTGATGTAAACAGAAGCAACAGAAGAAGTGTTAGTACTTACGTTGTTTAATTTAACCCTTACTTACCGGGAGATTCTCCTGACAAATCTGGGGCTTGGGATGAATCTAAAGAAGAAACCACACTGACAGCATTTGTAGGAGCAGCAGTAGCAGCTGTAGAAGAAGAAATGCTTGATTTCTTTGTAGGTACAACAACACTCCTAGATGAAGACAAAAGATTAGTAAATCATACTGTATGTGAAGGCTCAAACTACTGTGATCCTTTTTTTATACAACTAGCACTTGAACTTCTACATCTTGCAAAAGTTCCTTTGCTTCCCTATTTTCTTTTTCAACCGTCTTTTTGTAGACTTTAACCTAAGTGCACTTCACTTGCTGATGGTACACTTATTAACACTACACTTCAGTATCTCATCCACTTCCACAGAACCCCTAACTAAAAGCACAAAGTTAGAAGATCACCAGGAAAAGGGTTCCACAACAAGGCTTTTCTTTGTGCTTTAAGTTTCCCCAGGATTTGCTTTTAAACTTCAGGTAACTATTTACAAAAGATGTTGCAGTATTCAACTTCAAGGTGAATTATCCATGCTGAAGGATGCATTGACAGTCTTTTCCTCCAGGTATTCTAATGCAGAGCAGAAGACTGATTGAAGGATACACCATAGCGAAAAACATCCTAACACATCTGCATGCACATACAAATGTTCATACATCTTACAAAAATACAGCTAAGGCATGAATTTAAGTATATTTTTCTAATCAATTTTTATTTATATAACAAATCATAACATTCCTTGGAGTTAAGAGAGACTCTCCATCTTTTATATAAGCTAAATGTCAGGCCTTATAGTCAGCATTAAAGACTGCATCAAAGGAAAAGATGCAAAGTGACAAGTTAGGCATGGCAATTTATCTGACATGTTACAAAGACACATATTTATGCTATACCAATTTCAATTAAATTGTAGTACTTCATTTCAAATACCTAAAAGGCCTTGTTTAACATACGTTAAAGGCATTTCTAATTGCAAGTTAGCTCCATAAACATGCAAAACTCCAGCTAATGAGGTAAAGAGTACAGCTGATATATAATGTACTCCCACTGCAGTGCTTACTTTTAATTACCTGGTGTTACCCATAAGCTGAAAATCTTCAACATTCAATTTATTTAATCACATCTTTTGTTGACAGTAATACAACTACACACTGAAAGTATTCCCTTAATAGCTTTAAAATATTCATTTTTTAAATAAAGTAACTCAGAATCTTGACCTAAATTTAGGTGTGAGAACAACCAAAGAAGTTCTTTCAAATATTTCTAAAATAGTTCTTGCTGGAATGGGGAAAGAAGGACTCCCTACTTAAGTCACAGGATGTCAAAGGATGTCACAGAAGCTAGAGCACACTACTGATTAAATCAGCCCTCCTCAGTGGCCAGAGTAGGCAGGCACTATACTTGAAGGCATCACATGCCATATCATTATAAGGGTGACTGCTAATGTTAACTAGTCACTAAAAAAATAGAAGCAAAAACACCTGAGCCCCACGTTAAGATACTGTGCCTCAACCATGAATTTTGTTCATATGTTCACGTCTGTTTCCCTGAAACATGAACAATGGACTAAGAAATAAGTCATATATTTAGAGCATTTTTAAAATTATTGTCACGTTGCAAATTAATTTTGCACCACTCAGGTATAAGAAGGCGATCTCTCACTCAAGATTCTCTAACACTCAATGCCTGGAAATTGCTCCCACTATTCTATGACATACATTCAAACACCTGAAAGGGGTTAGGAAATGAATACAAGTTTACAGAGTACAAATGCACCCACATACAGTAAACTTTGGGACATTTCTCCAATCTTCACAATACAGCACTGAAGTCCAGGAGTATTCTTTGAAGATTTAAGTCCTTTTACTGTATAGATATCCACAAATCAATAATATTAATCCAAAAATGTAAAACTTCTCATTACAAATATGTATCTATTCAAGTGGACTCCATAAGACCTCAGTGCATGATCTGGAAAAATTTATTTGCACACCTGCTAAGTTACAGAAATAACCATCCATTTGCTGCTAACTAATACAGACACAATTATATTGGATATAATATATTGGATTTGGGAGAATGTTTAGTGACAAATTTCAGTGCACATATAGATGGAAGTTGTGCAGACATAGGTTGTGTCTGCTCAAAAATATATAATTCACGTAAATAATTTTAAATTGGAAAACATCAAATTACCTTGAAGGTAAAAAAGAGTCCCTTAGAGAAGCTTTGTTTTTCCAGGGCTATTAGTCAATCAGAATTCTCTCAAAATATCAAATCAGAATGGGTGTGTCCTCTGAATGTCTAAGAATGTTGTGGTTTTACTCTCTGACTCTACTAAGAGGAACTACAAAACAGGTGGCATTTAAGTCACAAAGAACATGCCAGAACCACACTCCAAAAAATAAAATACATACATGGCAGAATTATGACCAGATTTAATGTCAGAAAATACTTCTTTCAGACATAAATCATGAAATGAACATGCTGGAAGGATTGAGAAGGAATTTTAGAAGAGGAGTAAGCTTTAGGACTACTAAAAGCAGCTCCTCACAGGGCATGTGACAGGTCTGGAACCGCACAGGAGCAAGAATGTCATGTGGAGTGAGGATGGCCGTGTGCAGACAGAGCTGTTACCTTAACAGTGCTCATCTACAGCCAGCAGTGAGGGCAGGCAAAAGAAAGCCCAGCTCCAACAGCCTTCTGGCATAACACCATAAGTTATCATTCCTTCCTGTAAACTCCTACTGACCCTTCAGTGTGCTTAAGTGGAGCTGCACTGAGGGAATAGTTTCAGCAAGCTGTCAGGCTCTCTACAGCAACCCAAGGAGAGCTGCATACAAGTACAGGAATTAAAGCTTTTTTTGGGGTTTTTCCCCCTGGGCCGCAACAGATAGCAGTCAATGACCAGAACATTCCCTTCTGTCCTTCCAGATCTTTTGTCTACCTCCTCACCGTCAAAACTGTACAAGTTTGGGAATACATGTATAGCCGCTACTCTAATCTTCAGTAACTTATTTTCCATGAAGTATATTAAAAAATGAACTATATTCTAGCACTCACTTCTAGTATCATTTTCAGCATCTAGCAATTGCATTCACTACAAGAAGATACTCAGATTACTGGCACCAGAAATCAGTCACTTATTCTAGTCACAGCTGCAAGGTAGACTTGCTGTCTTTATTTTTTTTTAGTTACCCAACATCATTCCTTTTGCTTTGATTCAAGGAATAAAAATGAATAACTACAGGTTTCAGACTTTGAAATACAAGAGAATGTGCTAACTTATAAACAGGATACAGGGAAGTGCCTGAGTTCAAACAAGAGACAACAAAACTCATGCAAACTTTTCTGAGAGATACATGTTGTTTACTATATCCCAATGAAACAGAAGCTCTAGCTTCTAGCTGAAGAATAAGACTTCAACAAATCTACTTCATAAATTCAACAACAAAAACATTCTGTAGGACCTTGAAAGAAAAGAGAGTCTTCAAACATCTCACCACAGAGCTCAGACTACTTCTGGACAGTATTTTAGATAGCGATCTGGAACAGTCAACTGAAATTATTGCTGGTTTTGAGCCAAATTAAAATAAACAGTACTGGTGAAGAAAGAAGATCCCTTCCAAGAGCTGTGTCAATTTGATGCACACAGCCAAAAGAAGTGCTGGATATTGTTGGATATTGTAAAAGAATAATGCAAGAAAACCCCAAATTGGGAATGTTCCTGGTCTTCTGGTCAGTTGTCATGGTCATGGTCTTCTGATGCAAAAAATCCTTGAAGTAGTTCGAGAACTACAAACCAAAACATCCAAGTATTCTGACATACTGACTTTCTAGCTGTGCACTGCTGCAACATTAGTAATGTCACATTTATTGCCATGGATGTCTTCCCTTTCAACAGGGCAACCAATGTTACAGCTGCAGGATTTGTCTTAGGAGTTTCCACTTCCAGACCCTCTTCAGAGGTATGGAAGTATAGCTCAGCAATCACATACAGATGTTCATATTTACCACATACTGGAAAAGCAAACTAAGATTTTTGAAGCATAAACATTGATCATGTTTCTTTATTTACATTCTGAAATTCCTACATTTTTCCTTCCTTGGGTAGTAAAATGATGTTTTCTTTGAATATTTAGGTGGAATTGCAAATGTGTTCAAAGAAATATTTTTCCATTAGCTACCAATGTTCCTCTGTGTTCTTCTTTCAAAAGATTATTTAAATGCTAATATAAGAAAAACAAACGCAACTGGCATAAAGAATGTGAGAAGGGAAAATTGAGTTTAAATATTCTAGCAAATAAACTACATAAAAACATGAAGTGTATTATTAAATCAAGTAAATTTGTCAGAACTGTCTTAAAAATTAATGTTCTTTCAACTTCCCTTAAATAATAGGACGCTTGCTTTTAAAGGGTACACAGATCCTTTTTCTGTAGCTAAACTGGTGTTTTCTGAAAAAGTTAAGTATTGCTACACATACGAGTAAAATATTCATCAACAATCTACTTTGTAGTTCCTCAGATCTACAAAAATAACAATGTTAGCAAACATTTGTAGTCATTCATTCATTTATCAGAATATGTACATTAAGCAACCTCACACAGGAGGAGAGATGCATCATGTGGGAAAAAAAGCATCAATATATTTCAATCCTTAACATTCACATCAATTAAATTATATTTCTGGGTTACATTTGTATATTAAAACATTCATTATTATAAGTTTCAGCTATGGGATAAATAAAATTTAAAAACTGCACAAAAAATATGCTTAAGATCTCTTTCAAGGAGACCTCAAGCAGCACAGCAAGAACAACACTTTAGCTGCCTCATTTACATGACTGTATTAGACATTTGCCTGCTTTCATTTAAAATGAAATATTTAAGATTTAAAATAAGAATTTACAGCAGGGGAACAGATAAACATAGGGGCCAAGCATAGTAAGAACCAGCCACCATAAATACATCTTAGCCAGAAGGTCAGTGTGTTATTAGTCCCAATTATGCTGAAGTGTAAGAAGTCTTCGTGTTGCAATTATTCACTGCTGAATGAGCACAGACCACTGAGCTGAACACTGACTTCCATCACAGACAAAGGCTTACGCAATAATGATATATTCTGACAAATTCCATACAGATTTACTTACTGAACCTTTCCCTGGTTTCAGTTCACTGATTCTTCTGTTTCAATAAAAAGATAGAAAATACCTACATCTCCTAATATTTTAGCATTTTGCCAAGCATTTACTTTTCATTAAGTTGGCAAGCCCCCGTTTCATTTCAAATATATTTCAAGTTACAAATTTTTCTTGGGTGCAAGACAAATATTCCTAATACAACATGAGACAGCCCAAACTGATGACCTCACTGTAATTTAAAAATATATATGCTCTGATTCCTCTTCACATACAAGAATTTATTCAGACTTAATTCTTAGCTTTTTTTTTTTTATTTTTAGCACTGCAAAGCAATGCAGGTGACAGTTTGTCTGTGCCCCTATAGGATAATGTTTTTAATTCAAAACCAAAAGAAAATAGCCTTGTTCCAGGCTACCAAAATTATGGCCACTGCAAGACTCCCATGCAAGGAGCAAAAGACCAAGACGATCAGAGACTTATTTTTTCCTCTATTTTGTGAGCCAGGAAAGCACTCTGCCATGTCAGAGTCCTTCTATGGACTGTGCTGTCTGTAGATAATATCCACTCTCTTATGCCTCCCTTGGAATATCCAAGGAGAAAGGAAGAATAAGAGACTCTCAAAACCATGAGAGATCAGAGATGTGGGGAGGGGAAGAGAAGATATGATAGAAGGAATATAAATTTTGCAAGAGAACTTTAAAATCATCTTGGCAAGGAGAAGACTTCAAATGGTTTGCCCCATTGGTCCCGGCAGAATGCAAATTGTTGGTGTGCTGAAAGAGCTGAGCTTTCCATCACAGCACATGTGCCTTTATCTAAAGATTCCCCATTCTCATGTTCTGTCCTTACCCAAATCTAGCAAATTTAATCTTGTAAAAAAATAGTTTGTTCTTTTTGCATTTGAGACCCAAATCAATGAAATATAAGATGTATCTATTCCTTATAAAAAGAGACTTGGGTGAAATTTAACTGAAATTACCACAACCAACCACTACAAAGGCACATGCACACCACTGGCTGACAAATGAGTAAACAGAGGCTGAGCCAAACTAAGCAACATACAGATGATATTCCAAAAAGATAAACAATCTTATTAACATATCTATTCTGCAAGTTATAGCACAGCTGCAGATTTAAGCTCTATGGTACAAGATCATGATTTAAGGATCTATATTCCTCTGAACCCTCAGCATCAGCTTCCCTTAATGACATGGTTATTGAATGTTTCCACAAAGAGCAGCAGAAGCCAGGAGAAACAAGGTTTTATTTTAAAGCATACAATAAAAATGGCAACTGATAAGTTATGGGTTTTATTTGACTAACTGAAGGGAAATCTCTCTTTTTATACCAAGCTCTGGTTATTTTTATTTCCATTTTATTTGAATTTGCTTGCATTAGTCCCCTCCTCTTCTCCAAAACGATTACTACTTAATAAGAAAACTGCTGGTTTAGGATGCACTGAAATCGGAACATTAACTCATGTCCCTGTGGATCTTGAAAAAGCCAATGCAAGTCTTGAACTTTATCATTATAAACCCCTGGCACCCACTAATCACAAGATTGTATCTTCCCATAAGATAAGGGGCGGATTTTTGGTATGGGAATGAACACATACACCTAGGTGTTTGCAAAGGCTTGCAACCTGGGAGCCCTTCAGTAAGGTTTCAGTCACATAGCTGTTACTGTATACTCTCCAGCTATGGCTGGGAAGTTGATAATCCTTAAGATATGAGGAGAGTTTTGATTTCTGACACAGCATTCCTGAGATAAATGCAGGATCAGAGAGATGCTTTGAAATTCCCAGAGATACCCCACTGGTAAACTGCTACATGGGAAGAACTTTGTTAAAAGTGTTTTAAAAAGAAGGTAAAAAAAGCCTCACAGAAATTGTGTTTGCCATCAAACAATATATTAAATGCAAACCAGACACAGAAAAGAAGAGAGCATCCCAAAGTCTGCTTTCCCCAAAAAAAATTTCACAGCATAACTTAGTATTTTTGCCTACCACAGAGATAAGATCTATTATTCCAAATTTCATTCCAGTTTCTTACAAAATGTGTGAGTTTTTTTGTCACTGGCACAATTCCTTCCTGCTGTGATAACTAGGTGTCATTTCAGAGCATAAATCTGTATTTTAAGCAGTGTCACTACATAAAGATATAGCCACCTCCAAGCGGCCATGAAACTTGCCTGTCCTTTTACCTTTTAATGTTTCACACACAGTTATTTTCTCTTTTTAATTTTAGCTAGTCAGTAACATGCTTTGTCATGTATCAACATATTTACCATAGATGCAAGATTGTGTGTGTCACTACAGGATCATAATTGATTAGCAGTAAGACTTTTATATCATTAAGTACACTTTTGTCCACCAGACACACTCAAAAAAGCAAGGAGATGAAAAATTAATCCACCTAGGAGCAGAGAGCCACTGACATGCTGAAGTCATGTAAAACTGCGGAAGGAGAAAATATTTTACACTACTTCATGATCTTTTCCTCATATTTAGCCTCACCTAGTAAACACACAAAGCTTTGGAAAGTAATGGTCACAAGTTATCACTGAAGCAGTGCAGACAGCTACAGAAACCCTACAAAAATCTGCTCTTTTATTCAGAAGCACAGCACTGTCTACTGCTTCAAACCATGCACCCTCTTCACTCTCCTGTATATATTCCTTCATCAGACCCACCTTTCTTTTAGCAGCAACGCAGTAATTAGGCCTCAAGGTTAAGTGAAAAAATGTTAAGAGTTCTTATAAATGGCTGACACTTCGGAGGTGGAAACAGAACAGTGTCCATCGGGCAGAGGAAAAGTAAAAAGGCAGAACAGCAAGCAATTCAACTTTTTAGTAACTCGCTTTATAAAACACACAACTTAAGGGTTTTTTTTTGGTTATTTTTGAGTGACTTTGTAACTAGACAGGAAAGAGAACACAGAACTGCAAGTGACAGAAGGGCTGCTATCAATGCCCAGTATTTCATTAGTGTACATGTTATCAAATTAAATTGTACAGCTTCCTCTGATAAGGTTTTGTGGGTATAATCTACCTGTGTCAGCCATCAGGGCTGCAGGCACCCAATTATTTCCTGTCTAGTTAACCTCCTCTACACCAATTCAAATCAGCACAAAGACCACAAACCTTTGGTATCCACAATAACTAAAAAATAATTCATAAATGCAATAGCCACTTCTGTACCAGATCTCCAGACAAATGTTGTGTGGCTGAAACCATGCAGCAATGAATACTAAGAGAAGAACTATTCGCAGACTAAAACATTATGGTTTTTGACATCAACTGCCCATTGCAGCAAAGAGCAACGAGAGGCCTCAAAGGGGAAGTGCCAAAAGCACTTGGGCAGCAGCAGGAAGAGAGGTGTGGCAAGTTTTAACTCAGTGTCCCCCTCCTACCTATTTCCCCCTCTGCCTGCATCCTCCTCCTGCTCCTGCTCCCAGAACAAGTCCTCCTGCTCAGCACCACAAGGAGAAGACAGTATTTGAGACGAGAGCAAGGGGTCAAATGCTGGCACACCCCATCTGTGTCTCATCTGGCCAGACACCGTCTCTTCCCCCAGCAGTAATACGGCAGTGAGGGGAGCAGACAGGCTGTGACAGCTGCACCCACACCCCTGGCACCACTGCACTCCTCTCATGGGGCAGCTGGTATCTTGAACAAGGTAACCAAGGACAGCAAAGACATCAGAGCCAGAGGAAGATTGGAAATCAGGACAGGATCAGATAGTGATATGGTAACAAGGGATCCCTTTGCACAAGACTGACTGCAGGATTTCTGGAAATAACAAAGGCTTTCCTAGAGGCACGCAAGTGTTACAGGATTCTTTTTTTTCTTTTCTGTTTTGTTTTCTTTGCAGTTGCTGGGAATCCTGAAGAGGTATAAGGCACTAAGTCTAGTAAAAGACAGTTTGGTGTACTACGCTTGGGAAAAGATAAGGAGCTAATGAGACTGAGACACAAGAGACGCTGAAATTATTATCAGGAAATAGTGACTTCATTCTAAAAGGAAAAAAGCAGGAATTCTCCTTTTCAAATTCATTGATTCACTGCAGCATTTGAGTATTAAAAAATGCAGAAATTTATTACAATTAAACAGAAAGCTGCTACAACAGTCAATCTAACAGCTTAGGGATAGTATCTACCGAATGAACAAAAAGAGTTAAAGTAGGCCTTGGGCATCAAAAGGCAGAACACACATCTATTTTCCTAAATGAATATGGGAATATTCTCTAGGTAAAAGGACACCTAGATGATTATTCTATTGTTTTTAAACCATTTATAACTATTTGTAAGCCAGTATTCTTTTGCAGGCCTACAAAAAGAGAGACTAGATACAACTTTGTGATGAATACACCTGCTAATCTACATATCTTTATTTTGTTTCTTGAGTTCTTTAAAGCCAACTAAATACGGACAGCAGTCCTCATCTGACAGTGCTACATTTAGCAGTTTTGGTGAAGTGTGAATTTTCCTGTTCTTTACAAATATCTGATGTAAAATCAAATTTTTAAGTATTTCAGATGTTATATTACCTGTCAAAGGAATGGAACTGCACAGGCTGCTCAGCAGCTCCGTCACCAAGGACTCCAAGGAAGGTTGGTGGCAGAAGAGCAGCATCCACTGCAGTCCCATCAGCTGGCGTGCTCACCAGGCTTCTCAAGATGTCCTTCACATTGACATTTTTTGCAGCTGGCAGAGAAGCCACAGATTTACTCTCTTCAGTTCCTGTCTCACTTCCGCCCTCCTGAGATTTATTGACTTCTAAGGTGAGTGCGCACAGGACTTCACTGACTGCATCTGGGCCTGCACTGACAGCCAGAGGTCCTGCTTCAGCAGCACCACTCGAACTGTTTGTTTGTGCTAGAGCTGCTTCCTCCCCAAGACCAGAATCCCTCCTCTGCAGAGTTGCTGTACTTTCTGAATCTTCAGTAGAGGCTGAAGCACCAAGAGCAACAGATTGGTTTTCCACAACTGTCCATGCCAAAAGAACAGAAAACACATTTTATGGTCATTACTAATGGAGAAACATTCACAACATTGGTCCTACAGAAGATTTCTACAGCATTTTAAGATGCATTATTTCATTTGGTAAATTAATTAACAGTTCACCTGCAGCAGGAGTCTCATTTTCATTTGCTGATTCTTTGAAAGACTGGCTTTGGTTTGGTGGTCGTCTTTCATTCTGGGGTTCCAGTATATCTCTGTATTTTGAAACCATGAGCACAGAAATAAAATATACAACAGCCAAAGCCAAAAACTGAGCCTGTTTACTATCCTCCTGTAAAAAACAGACACACACAGATTTTTCCATTACAATTTCAGCAGCATGTTTATTTTTCTGTGAAATATGCCCAGCACTGCCATAAACAGACCAAGAGGAAGCTGATATGTCAGCAATGGAAGAACAATATTCTCTAGTCACAGTTTGTCTCAGCTATAAAGGTAAGGAATACAACACTAGCATTGAAGTGGCACTAATCCTTACATTTTTCATTTATATGACAACTTTGGCTAAGGTTGTGTGTTTTGACTTCATGTTTCAAATTAGTAGGGTCTAGGTCCCCTTTATTCACGGGTGTTTCCTCTGTTACATTTCCTCAAAAATGCCAAGATATTAACATTATGTGAAAAGCAAGCATACTCTACATGACTGGAACATATTAATGAAGGAAAAGGAGCAAATTCCAGAACAAGTGTTAAGGTTTTATTTCATTATCAGATAGTCCAGATGGATGTAATCTACTACATATAATTTAAACAAGAATTGACCAATATGTATTTGCATTACAGCTGTAACTTTATGAAGAGATTCTAAGAAAACTTTGGAAACAAATCTTAAAATGAACTATGTCAGGTTCTTCCCCAGAGTACTCAGTCACTCCTAGTGAAACAGAGAGAAAACTGGACATTGAGATTTAGCCTAAGCCTGTTCCTTTTGGCTACCAAGGTAAAAAATGCTTCATACATTCTTGGGTCAGAGGAGAATGAAGTATTTGGCTCGTCACTGACTGATTAGTAAAAAATGCGTATTAGGAGATTTTTACCCCTCATTCACATCATGGCTCAGGTAACACTCCATTTTTCCCTCTGAGCAGCACAAAAAAGTTACACTATCAAGCTCATTCTATCACAATTGTAGTGCCCATCAGAGCTCCTTATTCCTTGAAGGGCTCTTTAATAAGTTACTCAGGGAGCCATGTATGAGAAGCTTTCTATTAAGAACAGGCAACATAGGTGGATCCTATTTGTTGCATTGAAAAAACAACCTATCTTGCCCCTTGGCTTGACCCAAAACCTTAACTCTGACAGAATAATCATAGTGTGAGATTGAGGAAAGCCACCTACAATGGTAAGGATTATAAAGAATGTTCTTGCCCGACGACAATTAAGATGGTTTCTAACTGTACTAAATAAAGTGGTGAGCCAGTGAATTAGAACAAACCCTTCCTTACTTTTTCTGCTATGTTTGATTAGCTGCTTGAAATAAAGCTCATGTACCACTGTAAGTACTGCTACTGGTGGGTAAGTGGATTCCATCAGAGTTCCTGCAGCAGAACTCAATAGATTTCAAATTATGCCATTCCTGGTTCTAAGTGCTGAATACAATGTAAGAAACTGCATGTAAATAAAACATTTAGATGCAAGTATAATCAGCTCAAACAAAAACTATTCCCAACCATATCTTTCGAAGTCTACTTTTCCCCTTAGCCAAAAAGCCAAGCTATTGCATCATTTTATATTTATTGTGAAACAGAGAGCCTGATGGATTACATATGCAAAAAAAGCAGAGGTTGTGGGTGGGTGTTGTTTTGGTGGTTTGTTTTAAAGAAAGAAGTTCACAAAATGTACTTGAAGGAATGATTAGGATTACTTTAATTGCCACCAGTATGGAAGAGTCACTTCCTTTTATACTCTCTTCCACACTAATACTGACATAGGGCTTGAAAGAAGCTTGCTTCAATCAATGATTACTGTAAAGATAAAACTCATAATCCTTAACTTTTCTGGATATTATACTTGCTAAATAGTGTAATTATCGTAAATGAAGCTGTGGTGTCCAGGCTTGTGGCCACCAATGACTCACAGCCATTATAGCTGCTGTATTTGCTTAGAGAGATGTTTTTTTCAAGCAATCAATCTCAATTTCCTCAATATCAGCTATAAAGTTGCTGACACAGGGCAAAGATATTTTTATTCAATTCAGAACTAAAAAACATATGCATACTTATGGCACATGCACACAAATTGGTTCCTCTGAGGGGAAGTAAAGGAATTAGAGATGACCTCTAATTTCTAATGAGCTGGAAGAACGTGACTTTTTCAAAATGTAGAAACATGTTTATGATACATAAACACCTTGTTTAAGTACATATCTGTACTAAACACAACATATATACAAATATACAGGCAGAAATCAATTCTTAGGAACACAAAGAGCCAGACCAGGAGTTGGATTTCAGTTGGATTTCACCTCTCCCTCTTTCCAATGCCAATCACTGCAACAGCTGCAGAGTATTATGAGTTCCTAATTACTGTGAATAGTATTCCTTTGTTGTACATTCGATTTAGCCGAACTCAGTAACACAGAGGAGGATTTCAGCAAACAGATACAAGCAGAATGCAGCTACAAAGAAAATTACATTATTTACTTACTATATCTCTGAACACTACTGCTCGAAGGCGATTAATATCCATATCCTGCAGAAGTCTGTCATGGTCCCGTATTGGAGAAATGCCAGTAGTCACAATGTCCACTGGACTCTATCAAAAAAACCCACTTGTTTAAGATCCTGTTTTTAAAAGTATTCTACCAATAATCATTAAGTGTGTACAATAACCCACTGTACATTGTATTGTCATAACTAGAGCAGAAATACCACATATGTATTTCATCTTTAAAGAAAAATATCTGGCTATTTCTTGTGACAGATTTAATTTCCAGCATTTGTGCCACCCCACTTCAGGACTGTTAAAACAACAGTGGTACAGGTAAAAATTTAAAACCTTATACTTCTGTATAGAGTAATCATGATTAACTTATGTGTTTTGGAATGTGGTCTTTAACTTGCCTTTGCTGCAGACTTTCCTGATCCTATAAAGCCTTGCACTGCTTTTTGATTCTTCCCAGTGTCTCCAGTAGGCTTTATCTGTGCATGCTGCTGACACTCCAAGCAATTTCTTACTGCTATTGCACATACTTTAGGGGAAAAGAAACATTACGAGTTATTCTGAGAAACAGTATTGTTCTGTATTCTCTGACAGAAATGCATAATACAATTCTGTTTACCATTTTAAAACTAAGTTTACACACATTAGTAAAATACTTTGCCTCAGTAAATTTTGGACATTTGCAAAACAATGCTCAAAATTCTCTAATAATTTATAACTAATAATGAATGCTAAACTATTAGAACATACATGCTGTATCTAACAGATCTTCAAAGTGAGTAAGCGAGCATCCCTCACTGGAATTTTATCATGCATACAACCACAGGGTGGCAAGGGTGAAGACAGCTAAATTTCACAAACTTGCAATGGAAAGACAAGTGATACACCAGTGAAACAATGGCAATATTTGCTTCACTATACTCTGTTACTCTTGGACTAAATGTTCTGAAGTTACACAACTCTTTTTTTTTCGGCTGTTTTTTTCTGTGCTCTGTTTCATCTTCTAGTATTTTCAAAGGAAAAAATAACTACCCCACCTCTATACCTGTTTGCATCCCATAAATCTTGTTCTACCTGCACAAAGTTTTAATTGCCTAGAAAGGGAGAGGAAGGCTAATTACTCTTGAGGCTCTAAGCTGCTCTGGCACTCATGCAAATTAAACTTTTCATTACTAAAAGTCTTACCAGCAAGCAACTAAGCATGAATTCTCTTCTCCTATTATGTCAACTAGCTGGATCCTGCTATGATTTCATATGTTCTCATTTTCAGAATATTTGTTACTTTTTTAGGTAACTGACCCTTTTCTTTCAATCCAATTTGAAACAAACATACTGTAATAATTGGATACAATTACTGCCCAATTTGAGCCCTTCAGAAATTTACACTTCTAGTTTTCACCATATCTTCATATACTGACCTTCAAGTGTTAAACCTTTTATCTAAGTATTGCAAAGGTTCATTTTTTTATATAGTACAAGATTATTTTTCTTAAAGCTGCTATATTCTCAGCCTTGATTATTTGGGGAATTTTGGCAAAAGAAATATCCTCATGAATAAAATGAAAACAGGCTACTAAATTTAATTTATATTACTTAAACTTTTAGAGAGAACTATATATATGCATTATACATACATATATATGCAGAACACAGTAAAACTGCAAAAGATCTTAACATTTGACTATATTTAGACTTGATTTAAAAAAACAATGGACAGGGAAAAAAATAAAGCTAACAGCTGCTAACTATTTAGTAACTGCAAGCTCTTATGCTCATTAAGTGGTCTTATTTGCTTACCCAGACGAAGACATTGCCGCAGAATTCCTCCAGATGACATATTTTTCTCAGACTCAATTTCAGTGAAACCAAGAGAGCTTGCAAAAATTAGCACATCTACAAGGTTGATTAATCTCTGGAGAAATGTTAAAGATGCTTCTACTGAAAGTCCTTGAGTTGGCTCAATATTCTCCAATTCATGCTACACACAGAAAAATTGAAAGCAACATTTACTTCTTCACAAAGATAATATACCTGTGTGCTAAATGAAGAAAAACGTGTGCTGGAAGTCCACTATCAGTCACATTCAAAAGTAATAATTACTCATATTCTAGGAACAATCATTAGTATTGGGACTTAATCCCATTCCAGACCACTGTGGGCCAACAAAGGCAGGAAACTTTTTTTATGTCTTCAGGCAAAGAAGGCAAGCACTCTATCTTAGGGAAAGCATGGAGGCAGCAAAGGAAGGGAAGAGATGCCTGTGGAAACACTCCACACGCATTTCCTGTTTCCCAAAAGAACAGATATTATAAATAATACACTCCATAAAGAAAGGCATCCTCCCATAAGCAAGGAATTTTCAAATAAAAATGAAGTTTCTTACTGTAGCAGATGTTGCAGCAGAAAGCAATGGCAAGATACCACCACCAGCCATGATCATGTTGTCCATCACTTGAGAGATGAGGTGGATTGTATTGTGCACAAACACCACATTGTCACTGCTATTCACGAAGTCCATCACAGTTTTTGTAGAATGGCTGTCCAAAAATTTAAAAAAAATTAAAAAGAAAAAATAAATAAAAAGAAAACACTCAGAACAGAGCTTTATTTTGGGGGTATTTTAACGTTTTTCTGGTTTTGCAGAACTAAAACCAGACACTTAGCAGTGAGGCAGCAAATAATACATGACTGTAAGGAGATCTACTGATGTATCTCAATCTAAACCTAAAACTACATTTCCTTTCTGTTCATAAACTGTTCAAGATCACAGGCTGATAAAAACACTGAGATGATTGCAAATCCTCATTTGTATAAAGATATGTTATAGGCTGGTCTATGACTGCTTGCTAGCAGAAGTTACTGTATCAGGAAACAGATTAAAGTTTGTTGGAACAGTGAACTTGATTTGAACGTAAATCTTTGGAAAACTAAAGCAAATACTAAGGATTTCTCAAAGACATTAAAATTCAACAAAGCACAAAAACTGTCCAAAACAGAGGCTAAAACAGAAATATATTTCAGCTATATCTGATGATCTTCTCATAGGTTAACTTAAACACATCCTAAAAATTATAATCAGACTAAAAATTCCCCTCAGTTTAAATTGTTTGAGTCATGTAACTACTCTATTTCTTCATCCTAACATTCCTTTTTATCAGGTCAGAGTCATACAGTTCAATTTAAATTTGACACTCACTACCAAAAGCTAACAATGGACACCTCTCTTATTTCACCCCTCTTATTTTCTCTTAAATTTAAATTGCAGAATTACTGCTGTTTTCAAAGATCTTCATGATTACATTCCAGATCCCTGTTAGATGTCAATCTTCAAATTAACATCTCTGGTTTCACAGAACCGTATCATAGCAGCAACTCAGTGTGTGTAAATGCAGAAACAAGAAATACTATTTTGGATATATTATCTTTCTTATCCACATTTGGATAAGAATAGAAGACACAGACCCTTAAACACACTAGGAAAATTTAAATCTTAGTTGAATAAAAATCAACAGCTAGACTGCCACTGACTTATATGTAGCCAGGATTTCAGCCCCAATCTGTGTGCAGGCCCTGAACCAATATACTTATGTCTGTAAAGAATCTTAAAAAAAAATCTGATAATAATTTGGTGTAGGTCACAAAATAAGTCAGGCTACTGAATAATGAGTTAAACACCAGATGTCCATGAGTCTAAGTCAATAAGCCCCTTATAACTGAACCCAGTCTGGATCATTCCACATGAAGCACAGGATGTACCTTCTCCACATCTGAATATCTGTTTCTATGGAGAAAAGTAGGTCTGTGAGCAGGCGCTGGTGCATCAGTGACCACTTGAACTCGGGAATATGGAACACAGGTGACCTCGTGTCCCTCCTCTGCCCATCCGACGGAGCAGCCAGCTCCTGTCCTGAGGAAACCTGCTGCCTTGAGGGCTGAATGCACAGTTTGCAGACCAAAAAGAAAACAAAACACAAAACCCACACTCTGGTTATTAGTTCCCATGCTACACACTGAAATGCATTTAACAGACTTGAGATTTTAGACATCCAAGAAGTCCAGACTGTAGTCCATGGTTCCGAATAAAGCTAAAACTATTACACAAATGCTATTTAATGGATATACCAAAACTACAACCTAGTCTACAGCTGCACTACCACACCTGCCAGTCTAGGTATCCACAAGCAGCCACCCAACCTTACCAGGAGGGGAGAATATGTTGCTGCAGACAGTGGCTTCCCTCCTTTGAGGAAGAATGGTGCAGATTGAAGAGCATCCATTAGGAGGTATCTCTGCAGAAGGGAAGTACTCAGAGACATGACTACTTAACTAAGTTTCTGGATCAGAAACTAAAGACTAGAGGGTTGAAGTACTACTACACACAACAGAAGCCCAGTCTTAATTTATACTTGTATAAAAAAGGTAGGATGATATGTAGTAACAAACCTATCAATTTTTATAGTTCAAAACAACTGAGATTAAGTGTCCATCTAGCCAAACACTCATTTTATATGAGCACTCATATGTGGATGTACAAAAGTCACAGTACACAAATTACTAAGAATAATGGCTATTTTAACCCAGGGTTAAAAGTATTTTATAGATAACTCACAAAAATCACACACATTATAATCCCTAGAATGTTTAGGTATGCTTTCTCAAAAAAGTAATAAAAAAAACCCTTCCTTTATTTTTAAGGTAAACAGATGAAGGACAGGTAGAATTTACCTCAGGTATAGATCTGGGGGGCAGAGGTGCTTCTAGACACATGTTAGCTTTCAGCTCCAGTCTTTCTGTATCTGATGCAACACTGGAAACATCAAGCTTGGCAATTCTTTTGTCAGAGGCTCCAGTAGGCTCTGCCACATATGCATTTGTGTTTTCCACAGTTGTTTTGGTTTCACTAGTGACTATATTTCCTTCCTTCAGCTTCTTTTTTCCTGCTGAATCTGGCTGAGTTACTACTTCTGGAACTGCAGAACTCACCATCTCTGGCAAAGTCAGTTCTTGTTTCTTCTCATCCACACTTTCAGTACCCTCCGGCTTTAAAAGCCCAGTTTCAGGTTGCTTCTCTGTTGTTTCTTCCTTCTTTGTCACTTCACTTGCATTAGAGCTACATTCCTCTTTTCTTTCTGCAATCTCTTCTGAAGGTAAAGGCAAACTACTTTCATCTTTCAAATCAACAAAGTCATCTTCATCTTCCACTTCTACTGCTGATTTCTCCAGTCTTTCTGGACTTGTGGAAGTTTCTGCTTCCACAGGAGTTTGCAATTCTAAAGAAGCAGCAGTGACAGCAACTGTTTCTCCCACAAGCTCATCAGCTTTGTTAGAATCTTCAACTGCTTCAGCTATTCCAGTACTGATTTCTGAGACACTGGGCTTCACTGTTTCCGGTTCTGGAGAAAATTCCACACAGGGCACTGCTTTTAAACCTTTTGGAGCACCTATATCCTCCCCCTCTAATTCCTCCTTATGATTAGACACTGAATGAGTTTGTTGGCCACCATCCAATGAGTTTTCACTCTCTTTTTTTTCAGTTCTGCACTGCGTATCACCAGTGATAATGCAGGAAGGAGCAGCAGCATTTTCTTTTAACTCCAAAGATTGTTGTTTTCCCTTGGTTTCAGCTCCTTTGCTAATCCCAGAGATTGTTCTAATTAGAGTTGAAGAATGTACTCCACTCCCTTCACCTCCTTTCCCCTGGTAATCCTTGTACATTTGGGAAAGACTCTCCTTGTGCATTTCAAAAGTTACCTAAAAGAATACAGTTTAAAGGACATTAAAAACTATATATTAAATGACTGTATTCTTGGGAAAAAACAAACCACAAAATCAATGTTCAAATCACAAATTTATATTGGATACTGTACTTTTCTTTAAAAAAAACTACACATAAGATATTACTCCAACTGACAGCAAGTTTTTCATACATGTACCTGGTTTTCCTGGCTAAAAGGAAGAAAAAAAACTAAAGTAAAGTGTCAAAAAATCCCCAACTAGACTGATCCAAAGGACATCCAAAGCATAAGATCCACAAAATTACTAGATTTGAAAACCACAATTATTTTGTGAGGTAGAAGGCTGTGACAAGTAGCAGAGCTTTCACAGCTTTTTGGCACTTTTAGTGTATCCAGAAATCCACAAAGATACATAAACTTTTGAAAATTTTACACTAACAAGTACAATCTTACCAAGTCAGAGCAGAGAGAAGAACCTAACAAAGCCAAAATCCTGTGGATCCCCAAATGATAGCTAAAATTCTCCAGAGGACATTTCCTCCAGTGAGTGCTATTCATCCCATCTCAGCCTGAGAAAAGTTACACGAACTGATTAAAGTGAAAAGAATTCTGTATTCCTCAGCTAAAAATATTGTTGCTTCTAGGTATTTTAAAAAAAATCCAGATAGAAAAATTCTTTAATAAAACTCATTTGCCCAAAAAAATAGCTGTGTTTTAAAAAATATAATATCACTAAAGTAACTTTTTATTACACTGTTATTCAATTTAGTTTATCCATAGCTTTCCATTTACAATTTAGATCTACATTTCGTAACACGTGTTTATTTACCTCTAAGCTCAGTTCTCAAAATTTTCCCAACATAAGCTACACCTGACTGTTGTATTTTTAAAATCATTTTTGGTATCATAAACATTTTCCATAGAGAAAGCAGAGCAGTGCGTTCCACTAAATACACAAATACACATTTCCACATTCTCTCACATACTCAGCTCATTCATTTGGATCTCATCTAAAAATTCTGTGTATATGTTATTTAAAGTGATAATTAGTCATTAGGAATATTTTCCCTTAAGATGACACAGAAAAGTAAAAAAAAAAATTTTCAGATTAAAAAGATCCTAGAAATTACAGTTAACAAATCAGACATAAGCAAAGAAATAGAAAAGATGAAGTATTTTTGGCAGGTTCTGATGTTAATATTAGCTTTTTAACATACTATTTTCTCTATCAATCAAGTATGTTAAAGCACTGCAGGAGCAATGCACTTTTTTAACATGATCTGAAGCATGTTATTCATTCAAGTTGATTTAATTGAAACTCTAGTGTCTAGAAACAGACACTAAAGTGTCTCACTCTGCTTGCTTAAAAAAAAAAGAAGTCTTCACATACTGGTTTTCATTCAGCTATGTACAAAAAAAGAAGTGTGAATGATTACAAATAATTGAAAGTTTATCCACCTCTCACAATGTATCCAAAAATTACTTGATTTTAGGGTTTTGCTAAAAAGAACATTCGGGGGGCATTATTACTTTAGAAATACTTCTGGAATTGTACCACAATCAGAATGTCAAAGACAACGCAAAACAGATCATGCTAACAAGCTGTCTCTTGCACTTTTCACTTGTTTTGGAAAACATGATTAGGCAAAGCTGCTACTTTAGGTCTAATCACGACTTTTCTGAAGAAGGAATCTTAACAACTTGAACTTATCTCCAGCTAGCTTTCCCTCTCCTCTCTCTCCCTGTTGCTTCCTCTGTTTCCAAAACTACTAAAAAGCTTTATTCCAGCAAGCACTAAACAGACATTTAACAAATGAAAATGTCATTGTTTGATTTCAGCAAAACTTGTATGTACTTCTCAGAAAGCAAACTGCCCCACAATATTTAACAGTGTGAACATCAGTATTTTCACACATCATTCTCATTAAACTCAGATGCAGGAGTAAAAGCTACCAAGTTTATGGCTTCTCACTTTCCATTAACACAGTCTGTATGGCTGGCAACTACTTCTGCAGAATGAGCAGTCAGCTGCATCTCAGCTGGTACAACCTGAGACCCACGCTTACACTATAATGCTTTTTTCTAGTGGGCTATCAAGCCCCATCCCCTTAACAAAAACTTGTTGCAGCTTCAGATTTTTCCTTACCTGCCAAACTGATCATCTAGTTCACAGACTTAAATCAACAGCTTTTGACTTAGACTCCATAAATCAGGACTGTGAGCTTGCTTTTACTCTCCTCCCTCCCCCAGAATCCCAAACTCCATCATCTCATGGTCACTGCAGCCAAAGCTGCCTCTGATCTCCACATTACCAACCAGGTATAGTCAACTTATAAAAACACCATGTGTGGTACAGGTATGCAATACCATTTCACAACCAACTGCATCTAAAACCAGGAACAGGCAATGCTTTAGAAGATATTAGAGAGCAATACTGAGAACTGCACACTGCAGGATTTTTAATTGCTACTAAAAGGAAATAGAAACAAAGACCAGCAAGAAGGTTAATACTGACAACTAGTCTTCACAGATGGATAATGTAAACTTATGGGCAAATAAATCCAAGGAAAATCTGATAAGAATCTATTCTGATTTCAGAACAATGACAGCAACTGTAAGGAGAGAAACACTGGTGAAGAAAATTAGGCAATACAGAACTAAAGGAAAACAACCCTCCCCAAAAAAAACCCACTCAACGAGGATAGCAATTTCTACTCTGACCATAAACATCAACAAGAACTTATGTTGCAATGTATTAAATACTGTCCCTTAAATAAAACTTAAATTAAAATACCAAGGCACAGAATTAGAAAGACAACATGAAACAGCATTTTTCTAACATCCATTTTGAGTCCAGAGGTTTCTTATATAACAAAAGGATACAAATTTCAAAAATTCTGCTTTGTAAATTCCAACTTTTCAACAAGGCTGTATAAATACTTCTGATCACTATATCAAACTGTAATTTTGTTTGACAGGAAACCAAGAAATTGTGGTTCTACGATGGATGCACTAGACAATTCTTCCCACACAGCCTCTATTGCATGATGTGACATTTATGAATCAGCACACCAGTATACAGTCAAACTACACATACAAAACAAAACACCTGAGGTTAACAAAATCAGTACCAACAAAAATGCAAAATGAAGAAGAAATTTAGATTACTAAAAGCAAGTGCACAGAGCACATACAGTATTTAAGATTAAACATTAGGATCTGCAAGCACGCAATTTACAAGACAACTGCTACGTTGAAGAACCCTAAATATACATAAGTAATTTTGTTTATTTTCCTTAAGGCATTTGCAATTGTAAAGCTGATAATACAAAATTAATTACCAGAAATTGTTCTAAATTAGTGAGCTAAAAGGCCAATCATTAATCTTCACCATCATTTGATGGTTAATCCATAGCTGTCTGCAATGCTAGGAATGCATCTCTACACACAACCAGTTAAAGACACTTGTGAGCTAATAACTGCAACATTTGCCTCTGTCATTAATTTTAACTTATTTAACACCCAACATTTACTCATTGCCAAGGAGAAAAATTAGCATACAGCAATGAGAAAGGGTAAGATGACTGACATTTGCATAGAGAAAGAACATAGAGAAAATATTTCAACTATATGTTAAAATTTAGGCCTTTTTTCCATTTTCATGTGAGCAATTTCATAGAGTAGAGAAAGGAAGGGAGTATCTTGCCAGACAGGTCAGACAATTAAATATATTGCTGTTTCCTTATAGAGTCTGCTCAGTGCAAACCAGCTCCTGTGCTGGTTTAAATGAACTCCTCATAATTAATAAACTCTTTATAATTCCAAAAAGCATCACAACTTTTAAAATCTTCACTAGAATTTTACTGACCTGGTTTTTCCACTTCTCCTCTACTAACACTAACTGTTTCAAAAGTGTAATCCAATCTCCAAACACAGACAGACCTGTTTAGACAGGAGACACCACTATCAGAGATATGAAAATTAATTTTGAACTCAGCACAGGAAAAGATACAAAGGTACTGTATGCACCACACGCTGAGTTACAGTCTGTAACCCCCTGACTTGAGGAATCTCTGGGCTATTTCCAAGTGGTTCACAGAAGCAAGCTAAGAAAAGCAAGTAAATATACTTTGCAGGATACTACATATGAGAAGTTTCTAGGAGTCTAAACTTCTACCAGAAACACATTCAATGATGTACAAGGTGGGGGGAAACCACTGTTCCAAGATGGTTTTATGTTCCTGCATCCTCCATTTTCACCTAAGTAGCAACAGTTCTGCCTTTTTTTTCACTCATCTTAAGAAAAAAAATAATTTCTAGAATAAGCGAGTACTGATCAATATAAATCATAAAAGTCTGCTTATCTGATGGAGAATTTTATGTATGTCGGCAGCATTTTACTTCAAGTCAAGTCAAGGTATAGCTTACTGTTATATCAACATACAACAGTAAATTTAAATTGCATACCAAATATGTATTAGCTAATTGTCACTAAGGAAATTATTGCTTTTAATGGGTTTAAATTGCAAGATATGATCACACACAACTGTCTCAAGGTATATATTTTCTATCTCAATCTCTGCCACCATTCCTACAGTTCAAGGAACTGTCAAACTCCATCTTGTATACATTTGATATTTAGCTATTAATAAAACTATTCCATAACTGAAGTCAGCGTTAATCACCCCATTCTTGCAATGCCCAGCAACAAGTCTTACACACTGCTCACTTCTGCCATCCTTTTCCAGTATCTCCATATACTTTTGGCAGCCCTACAGCAAAGACTTCACATCCATCATTTCAAATTATGGCCCCACCATGTCAACAGAGGTAGCTGCAATTATAGAAGAGGATTGCTTCAAATTGCAGCAACAGCAAAGAAAACCACTAACAATTCCTGAGGCTGTAGACACAGGTCCCATCTTCCAATGACTTTATACACCGAATCATACAGATAAGAATCCTCTCTCAAGTCCTCTTTACGTAGGAAGACTATTTCAGAGCTACTTGCCTCTTTACGCACCAGCTCTCTCCCCTGCAAATGTTTCTTTAATTATTCTTCTTGAAAGCTCTTGCACTTAGTAGCAAATCTCTATTACACTCTTCTTTAAAGGCTTCTCTGAGGCTTTATATAGGTTTTTGCCTGCTTTATAAATTCTCAGTTTACCTTGCTCTCTTCTATCCCCATTTCTTTCAGTTTGGATTAGTCAAATGTTAGCATCCTGCAGCTTTATTCATGATACTGCTTTCCTTCAAACCAAGTGAATAATGAGATGGAGGAGCTCCCCATTAACCATACAAGCTGCATGGTGTAAGAGCCCATCACTGGTTCACATCTCTGCCTGCTGAACAATGAAAATACTTTCTTCTCCCTCAGGCCATTGGTTAGAAATTCCTTTCCACCACCTACTACAAAAGAAGCTGTAACAAGGAAACACCTCGTAAAGGTGAGAGACTGCATCATCACAACACATCTTGAGGGCTGCACAGATCTGATGGAGGCTGCACATTCCAGTCTCCAAGCTCCTTCTGCTCTCCATAACTCAGGTGACAAGCGGAAAATCACTTCTATGCAGAATAAGTAATATTTATTAAATATAACTATTTACATCATTGGAATGAATGCAATATCAAATAATTTCAAGGGTACTCCTAGCTTTGCTTCACTGACACTGCGCATGGCCACAGTGAAAATCAAAAACCTGCAGTGGTACAATGACCCTCTGGGCCAGGTACCTCTGCCTCCCCACAGGGCAATGCAGATACACTTTTCAGAGGACCAAAGAACACCTGAAGCCTTCAAAATTCCCTGGAATTGAAGATCTCTGCTGTGGGAGACCCTCCTGCCCTC
>VWYI01047316.1:1922-12662 GCA_013399455.1 Anthoscopus minutus
TATACCACATGAATGTCTAAGCCTTGCTTAAAATTTCAACTAGTATGTCTAGATCCAGATTTTAGTACTGAGCCATATCTATTTAATTTTTAAAGATATAAAGGTACTGCAACTCAAAAATAGTACAATCATTAGGTATGACATAATAAATATTCTCTAAATATGAATCTTAATTCTTAACAATTGTTCCAAAACCATCATGTTTTCTTCACCTCTACTCACATGTGCTATTCACTACTCATGTGCTATACAAGAACTGTATGATACTTTTAGTCCTGTGTCTCTGTCACCAAGTGCAAATGGGAGTTATTTTCAGACCACCTGAGACAAAATCAGTCAAGCTTTTTAGAGTGTGAACTCAGCTGGATCCTGCCTGGGCTGCCAAAATAATTTCTAACTGCGCCTCTCAGCTGTCTGGTTCAGCCAGCAATAACCACCCACAGAAGAGGGCAACAAAAACCAGAGCAGAAGTGCATCCTCTGCTAACACAGAAGAAACTGGGCCAAACTTAAGCTGAGCC
This sequence comes from Anthoscopus minutus, assembly GCA_013399455.1. NCBI lineage: Eukaryota > Metazoa > Chordata > Aves > Passeriformes > Paridae > Anthoscopus > Anthoscopus minutus. Next base: position 2,443 of record VWYI01047316.1, read on the forward strand.
AAATGACACATTTACCCAGAGCAGATACTGCATCCAACCCATGCCCTGAACTGCTGGTTGCCACCAAGTGATTCCTAGCATGTGGATTTTATCTGTTTCATCATTCATCTGATGGCTTCCAACATCGATCACTCCCACTGGCAGAACAGGCAGGTCCACTGAGGCAAATAGATAGAGACAGCTGCCAGGTGAGCAGCTGGGGAATCACCTTTTTGACACTACAGATCTCAACATCTCACGAAATAAAAACAGCACACATTTTGTAGATATGCAGTTGGTCTGTGAAGAGGAAGGTGCATATGTTTCTTGGAAGAAAGTATTCAAAATCTTCAAGGATCTAAAATGTGTTAAAATAATTAGTTCCATGTACTGGTTGTGTTTGTTGTTCTGGAGAAATCAGCATGTCAGCTGTTTCTGATCTATGTTCCTAGAAACAGGCAGGAAGTGGGAGGCTGCCCTTCCTTCTTCCATTTTAATCTTAGAATGCCAAAAAAAGGAGGAACTATCAGTCCACTATCTTTATATTATTGTACCAGTACAGTAGCAATGACAGGAAGAGAACTTAGTGTTCTCCAGGACAAGCTTTTTTGGTTTTAATTAAATATTTCTATTTTTCTCAAATAATTATGTTTGTTTCTCTTTTGAAGTGTATCTGCATATATATATATATGCATACATATATATATGCAATACACACAGAGATAGCTATACATGGACAGACATATTTTGTATACCAAAAGACTATATATAGATAGTTAGAGAATGTGTACCTATATAATACTCAAATGAGAATATATATAGTCTCTATACCCCACAAATATAGACTGTACACTATATATAAGTATACATAAGTACTTTATCTATATGCAGTGATATATATTTACCTCCACACTCTTTCAGTCTCTGTGTATTGATTTATAGAGTTTTTTTTCCATGTGGATATGCATATTTTTGTAAAAGATTTAAGATCAAAGTGAGAAAATCTAAAATGTAGCTTGTGTAAAAACAGACATCTAACCCAGTTACCCAAGGGAAGGACCAAGGATAAGGTAAGATTTTCTGTAAGTTCGTGTATGGTGATTTAAAAGAGGTACAAGAGATAGGGGGAGGTGATAGAGTAATTTGGAATTGTTCTTTGAAGGTGTGTATCTCCTAACTAAATGGGGAACATAAAGATGAGGATACTTACCTTAAAGGAAATTCAATAAAATGCTTAAAAAGAGGTAAGCAAAAGCCATTTACTGTCCATCTTTATCTGAAAGGGAAAATAAACCTAAGATAGAATGAGCTTCCTTCTGGGGTTGCTGGGGTTTTTAAGGGTTGAAGTTAAAACAATCCCACCGTGTGCTACTCTGGAATATTCATGCTGAAGTTTATTAGTACCACTTTTAGTTTACAGAAAAAATATTCCTAAGTAGTTTCAGCTATTTCATTAATTATCTTACTGGAAAATTATATTTGTAACCTCTGTTATTGAAATGAGATGCTCAATGCCCTATTTTTTGATATATGCAACACTTAACTAATCAAGGCAAATAAAATATACCATAGGATGCAATGTAAAACAGATAAATAGATGATCAGAAATGCCACATGCCCTCTCTGTAGGTAAACTTGTAGTTTATGCAGGTCAAGAATGTAAAAAATCCCTTGTATCAATTTATTTCAATGGTTTGTTACTTAAGTTATCATATTTTCTTGAATGGATTCCTCCTATCTTATGACTTCACTGAGCCCTTGGAGCAGCTCTTACAAAGAAATCTGAAACTCTGTTTATTCACTTATTTAGAAACCATGTTCATTGCTTTCTCAACAGTCTTGAAAGATTAAGCTTTCTTTTCTTGGTTTGTCTTTAGCATGTTATCACTTGAATTACAAGCTTGAAGGAAATAGATTTTTCAAAGCCCAAATTTATGCCTCCAGAGGATAAAATTAGCCAGAGCATAGTGAAATAAAATTTTTAAAAGAAGAATTCTGTTGCAAAGACAGAGTTTTGCTTAACATGTCTGAAAATATCTTAAAGAAAAGCAAATATATGTATTAGATATTGTATCGGCTCTAGTGGAAACAGTGCCAGATCCTTTTGCATTGCTGTTTTGCAAGCTTTATCCCATTCCTTAATTGGAAAGCCATAATCAACATTAAATTGATAAACTAATTGTTATAGCAGCCAGAGACAGTGCTATTTGGTGGAAATCAATTATGTTAGAAGTTTTCCATTTTTCCTACTTATCTTTTGCCTAGTTTGGCTATAATGTAGACAGATGCCCCAAGTCAGTTTACAGCAAAATTGTAAATGATGCAAATTACAGCTGCATTTGGGCTGTGAAACTTGAAATAAAGAAAATTCTGGTTCATGTATATCCATTGCTTTCACATGCCTTTATCTTTTATATCCACAAAGTGGGAAAAAAATATCTCTGTAGATTAGAGGCTATACTGTGAAAACAGTGACTGGAGATATTTGAAACAAATCTTTCTGGAGCCTAGCTCTCATAATTCATGCAAATGCAAACATTTTGAGAGATATTTGTAAGTTGGAGTGTGTTTTTTGTTTTCTTTTATTTTATGGCTTTGGTTCGTTCAAAGCAGCAGCAGACATGTACCAGTGTGTCTGGAGGGAGAGAAGAAATTTTTTTCTCAGGCTAATTTTAGACTGAGTATTATTAATAGTATATTGTCTCGGGTTAATTCTGCAGTCATTTTATGATTTTTATTATGATAAATACTATAATCAGCCAGAAACCTACATTTAAGATTAAGGCTCATTAACTTAGAGAGTTTATAATTTCGGATATGTGCATATGTTTTGCAGAACGAGATTTTCTCACCTAATCACAGCGGGTCTAAAGTCAAGCATCTACTTAAATATAAACTTCCTCTCTTGGCAATGGAAATAGGCACCCATCATTAAATTGCTCCTAGTGTAAGAGTTAAAGATGGATACGATGCCCGAGAAATCATCTATTTCTTTTTATTAACTCCTGCTACAGCCCAAACTAAGCAGAATAGCTTTCATTAGATAGCAGCATTTTAGCCAGCTGAAGTTATTCAAAGCAACTCTACCCAAATGAAAATGAACTCCACCCAATGAAAAACCTAAGGGACAACTGAGGTGCAGGATTTTGGAAGGAAGTTTTGGATATTCATGTTATTAAAATTCCAGCCATGGTTTCAGAGAGCAGATTTCCATTCTCTTACTTTCTGCTTTAAAATCTAGGTGAATTTCCTCAAATCAACTGCATTTAGCAAGCTGAGAGGGACAAAATATTTAAAAGCACTAAACACCTATATACGACCAGATGCAACCACTCCCTCATTTTGTACATGGGAAATTGCAGCAAGGGAAAAGCTGGAAGTCAAAGAGCTGACTTTCCACAATCTCTTGGGACACCCTCTTGGCAAGTCCCTAGCAATAACTTCAAAGTCATCAGAACATACAAAATACATTGTGTTCAGTGTCTGGAATATAAATAACAAATATTGTTCCTTATATATCCCAAAGACATAGTTGCAATGTCACCCTTGCCTTCTAAACACATTTTATGAATTAATCAATCAACGAGCACTAGCTTAACATTTTGAGAATGCGGATCTTTTAGAAAAATACTGTGATCGGTAAAACTTGCATATATTCTGATGGTAACATCTGAAAACTCTCAGTCACCTTGTGATGGATCTGTGGTAGACAGGGACAGGCGGTGCGGAAGATCTTGGGATGTGGTGGAAAGCACCAGGACCCCTTCCCCCCTCACCTGTGATATGCAATCACCCCCCATGGTATGCAACCCCTCCTAACTCCAGTAGTTTTCCATTCCCCACTAACCCTACCTGATCCTCATCGTCCCCCTCTGATGTAGCGAAGCCCCCTTGACTATTTAGTTCCACAAGGTAAGGTAATAAACGCCATTTTGACCATCCACCACATTGGTGTTAGTGTGTCAATGGACCGAGTGACCCAGAAGACGCTGGGCCACTGTGCTGTTCTCTGAACCAGGTCACCTTGTCTTCAAATCAGAAGGCAACATGGATCAAGGCCCCCATTACTGTGATTCCACAGCACAGGAGCAGGTTGTTGTGTATGATTATCACAGCCTCTGCTTTGTGCCAAGCAAGCAGGGAAATAAGCTTCTTTCCCAAAGGCTGCAGACTTGATACAATTCTCCCAAGGTTTTTAGTGGCGTCTTGGTTTAGGACAAATTTGAGAGGAAGCTTCCAAATTGGGGTCTTTTAGGAAAAAAAAACAGATTCAAGCTACCCCTCCCCCAGCTGGTTCAGGAAAAAGATTTCCTTGAAGGAAAGTGGAAAAAACTGTTTATTGAACAAGTAAAATATCTACAAGAATGAAAATGGAATAATATTAAACAATGAAACCTCTTGCTGTTTAAAGGGATGGCAAATCTAGAAAAGTTCTTGCTGTGAGGTGCAGCTCCACTTAGTCTCTTTTCAGTCTCTCTGGTGCTGGACAGTGCCGAGGCCCAGGCCCTGGTGGGCCACAGGCGTGAGCTCCTGGGGTGTTCTGGGTTTTCAGTCCAGAGCAGGTTTGAACAGATCCAAGGAAAAAGGAAAAAGGAAAACCACAGTCCAGGGAACTTCCCTGCCCCAGCTAGCTAAAACTAACTAAAAGCAAAGGAGAGCTCTGTCCCGCTGTCTGTCCGTGCTGCAGACAACAACAATCCAGAGAGAGCTGTGGGGGAGTGAAGGCCGTTTCTGAAAACAAACTGCGGCTTCTTCTTTCTCCTCTTTGCTCTCAGAACCAGTCTTAAAGGTGCAGAACTTAATATGTAACATAAACAGAACACACGACTGGGGATACAGGCATCATAAAGTCATCCCAGGCCAAGTGGTGAGCTGGAGTGGTTGTTACACTGGTTTTTTGCTGCTTATCACTTTCATTTTCTTCCATGTTGCCACCTTCTCTACTCTTGGACTTTTTCCATGATTGTCTAATGAAGAAAAATATGCAAAAAGCTTCCACTTTATGCACATTCTGCCCTATTCCCTCCTCAAATCTTCTAAACTAAGATCAGCTCAGGAAAGAGAAAGACAACATAAACTTTTTCCATCAAGTGATAACATAGAATCATTTTAAACTCTCAGCTTTTCAAGTCCTACACTAGATGAAGATAGTACCACTGGCTGATAGAGATGAGATGTAGATCTGGTTACAGGAATTTTTTTACAAAGTGCATGCTTTTAGCATGTGATGTTTAAAAAATTCTTCTACAAATAGACACTTAGAAATGAATTTTCAATTTGTTTGGTGGTGGTTTTGGTTTGATTTTTTTTTTTGCTCTTGAAACTGTTTTCCTTATGGTTCTGACCTCAAAGTTCTCACTAGATTAAATTTTCCCTGGACAAATTAGATGAAATTGAATGGCAATGTTACAGTCACCACTAGTGAAATATTCTCACCATCTAACTGACGGTAAGAGTTAGGAGGCACTGAGCATTTCCTAATGTGGTACCAGAAACTAGCTGCAGAAAAGAGGATCACCTCTGACCCCGTCTCCCATATGAGGAAAATAAACTGTTCCACAGTTTAAGAAACATGGAATCCATTAAAGAAAAATTCCAAAGATCAAGAAAAATTGCAGATCAAGGCCTCCCTTACAGGAAACCTCTTCTCTAACTGAAGGAATTTTCCAATGGTAACTTTTGATGTGCCACCCAGGGATAGCACCAACTGATACTGTGCACTGACTTGTCTCTGACATGGTATGGAAGGTGCAGACTCCCTTCCTCACTGTTCTCTTTTTCTTGTGTCATCCAGTTTTGGATGCAAGAATTAAGGCAACTCACAACATAAATATGAACAGATAGGTCTAAAAAAGGGGCTTTAAATAATATCTACTGGAATTAATTAATACAAATATCATTTGGACAACAGCTAAAATTGCACATGAATCTTTGAAGAGATTGATGAGTTCTAATGTTCTTATATCTAATTGAAAGTCCTAGCAAGCCAGAAAATGGTAAAAAATGTATGTTGACTTCAGTGATTTGACATAAAAAGCCTTGTAACAATTTATCCCTGATAAAATGATCATGAAAATGATCATGCCTTACATGGGACAAGCTGCACACCTTACACAATTTAGCTATGCTCTCTGTAAGCAGGAAAGCAAGTCAGATAGTTATAGACAGTTTAAAGTTATAGAAATGTATGAAATTGACTTAGCCATGCACCACAGGTTTGAAATTACATGGCACAAAAATTTAACTGGGCTGTAAGTGAACAAACTAGGTCAGGGAGATTAACAGTTCGTCAGAGCACGGTGCTAGTAACACCAGGTTGTGTGGTTTCAATACCTACACAGGCCATTTACTTAGGAGTTGCACTTGATGATCCTTCTGGGTCTCTTTCAACTCAGAATATGCCAGAATTCTTAGAAGCCCTTATTTCCCTTTAGTGTGATTAACACTATGCTTCTCTCTGTGGACAAAAGCAGATGACTGAAGCAGAGTTAACTTCAGACAAGTGCATATGATCCTTTTTCCAAGTATTGTCCCACCTCTATCCATTCTGGGTCTTTTTAAACATATCTTCTACTTTGGAAAGGGATATTTCAGGTTTTCCACCTGCTAACAACATCCTGATATCTGTTTCCAGCATGACACTTGTATCATAGCACATAAGATTTGACAGACAGTCGTCAGGGAACAAATGTCTGAAGCCCAAAGCAAATCAAGATCTTGGAGGCTACTGTGTCTTTTATCAGGTTGCAATGGCCTGGGTTATCTAAGATTAGAAGTGAAAAATAAAATCAAAGCTGTGGGTGAAACAAGAGTTAGATTCTCCGAACGGAAGATCACGCGATGTACGAGGAGACAGGGCCCCACCTCTCCCCACTCTCTGCCAGCCAATGAGAATAAAGATAGTGGTGTGGGCAGGCAGAAGTGACACAGCCTGCCAGAAGCAATAAAAACCCGAACAACTTCCTAATAAACGCCATTTTGTCATCCACCACATTGGTGTCTGTGAACTTGTGGCCCGCGCAGGTTTCGGAGTAATCGCCGTGTTGTTCTCGAACCAGGTCGCCATTGCAGTTTGCTAATTTAACTGCAACACAAAGCTTTCCTGGAAGACATTCTCTCTTGTAAATCAGTGGAGGAAAGTCTAAATAGCAGGCCAGCATATATCACGGTAACCAAAGTGTCTTGCACTGCTGGAACAGCACCTGCTGTTAGTACTTATTAATTTTTTTGAAAAGTATTTCTGCATATTATTGCTATTTTAACAGGGTAAACATACCCAGCTAATGCTAGTAGAGTTGTATATTTAAGCGTATATTGGAACAATAGATGAACCAAGGAACAGAAATTCCCATTCCATTATTTGTTAGAGGGCAGGACTTGCCGCTGCTCCAAAGGCAAATGAAATATCTAACTGATGAAAGAACTGTTTTACTTGACATACATTAACTTTTTTTTCTGTAATATATGAAAACACTGATCACTAACTGGCAAAAAAAAGTGAAAGAAAAAGGTGGTTTTTTAAAAAGACATGCAATTATATATCCAGATGGAAAGATGGAGCAAAAGAACAGTCATTGTGATCTGAAGTGTAAAGTTTATTTGCCTGAAAGGGAGAGTGGGCACAAGAACCAAATGAACAGATTTGGTAAATATTTGTTCTTTGTAATTTTTCTTAAGAAGGCTGACTCACTGAAAGTCTTTACTGCTGTGAGCAAGTGCAGTCATTATACAAGAGCACAACATTTGTTTTTCATATTTTATAAATGGGAAAAAAAATCTCAAAATTGTATTTCCTCTAATTCTAAGCATTCTGGTGGTTATTGTTCCCCCACTGTATTTAGCCATTTTCTTGAAATATCTCTCAGTGAGGAAACATTCCTTTGGTATTTCATGAATATATCTTTTACGACTACTTCCCAAGAAAGCTAATGAAACAATATATGTTAATCTATTATAGAGCAGGTATAAAACTGGTGTAGAAAACAAAGTCAAAAGCTATTTTTCAGTGATACAATTTTTATGGAAGGATGAAGTGAATGGAAGATGAATGAAGTGATCCACCATAGGCCTGATAAAATTTAATATTCTCTTCAGTAACAGAAAGTCAAAAATGCATACTTTGTTTATAAGTGATGCCAAACAGCTGTAGTTTAGCTAAAGAATTCAAAATCATCAAAACAAATTGTTGGTAAAAAAAAAGACAAAATTTAATAGGGAGAGATTTTATCCAGTCTGAATAATCAGTTCCTAGAACAAATTGAGGCCAATATCTGTCCTGAATATGGTCACAAACTGAACAAGGCCAGTGTCATGATGCTGCAAAATCATACTTAATATGAAGATGTTGACTGGTAGAATAGTGATGGAATTTCTTTTCTGATCCTAGAGAGCAAAGCATTAAAGCAGTTTGCCTGCAGAAGTTTTGGGGTCTTCATCACTGGAGTAGTTGAAGAAAAGGTTTGACAAACATTTTCCAGCAACCGGACAAGGCAATCTCCTGCAGCTCCCTCCACATCCAAACCATGCAGCCTGACTTTGAAGTTGTATAATTCATTATCACTCTTGCTTCCAAAACAGCTACTTCTAAGTCATGAGTCATTATATTCTTTCAGTTTCATTCATATTTCAGTAATTAAAATAACACAGTATTACAGCAGCTATTGCACTAGTACAGTCCTCAAATACAATCAGTGAAGTAAGACTCTCTGAAAAGCTGATGTATTTGATAATAAACCTCGATTCACATTGCTTAGAGCATATCCATCTTTGTTTTGCATCTAACTCAAGTTTTTTCACAGATGGGCAGAAGGTAGTAAACGTTATAGTGCCTAAACCCAGATAACTTCTTGTAACTCTTTCAAGGCTTCAGCACCTCAGTGACCTGAACCAAGGAAATTATATGGTGCCATAGTACTGTTCAATTTAAAATCAAGGAGATTATACTCCTGAGTAAAACCTGATTCTGCAGGCAAAAAAAAGGAAGCTTTTTATTGTGTAAGAGTTCCCAAGGGCGTTTCTGCAGAATACATTTTTGATTTCCATATGTCCTCTTAAGTCCTCAACTAAGAAGGCTTGCAGAGTTCACAGACACTGAGGGCAGAAGCAGGAGTGGTACCGTGACAGTTCTGTGCAACAAATGTACTGATTTGGAGGGACTACTGGCTGCCAAGCTAAAATCAGAAATTACCATTTTTGGAGAGTTCTCAGTGGCTCCCATGGCTAGTCAAGAAAGTTTGGCCCTGACAAAGCCTAGTAAAGGGAAAAAAAGTGACACAATAGAGAAGGGAATAAATAAAAGCCTGCTCCTAAAAATGAGTGGGTGTAAGGCTAGTACTGTGATATTGGGACTTCCTATCTAGGTGAAAACTGTTGAAATGTTAGGTATTCTAGCAAAAAACCCCCAAATCCTAGTGATCTCAATTAGGGCACTGAAAGTTTTCCATCTCTACTCAGTTTCTGTGTAATGCGCATCATACCCTGAAGATAAAGTTCATCAGTGTCTGTGAAACAGGCACTGACAGACCTCGGAGAAATGGATGTGAGAGGACAAATCCTTTTGTCTTCAGCATAGACTTGAGATTGAATATAATAAATGAAATACAGAGCTGTTAGGAAAAACCATAACTCTATAGTTGGGAAGAGGGCGCCTATAGAATCTTATCATCTAACCAGGTAATTAAAGCAGGAACATGGCATATACACAAGTTTCACATGTAAACTTAGCTTTGGTATTTCTGCTTCTACTGTTAGCAACTTTGATGCTTAATTCATGTCCATCTCACATAGCATTAAAGCAGTCAATTTATTGGCTGCAAAGGAAGGGGTGGCTGCAGTTTCCATTAGGATACATCCTCTTCCCTTAGAATTTCACTCAGTAGCACGAGGTAGAGTTGACAGCTCTTATGTATTTGTTGAACGATGTACATATTAATACCCACACTGACAGGGATGAGGTTTGGCATTAAACTGGGGTTTTAACTTTCACAGTAACACATCGCGATCTCATATGTGTAATATATAGAAAGAATGTTTGTTAATCAAATCTTGCTAAAGCCAGGGCACAGGATGTGCCTATGCCTAGAAAACAACATAAGACAAGATATGCTTATACCTAGCATGTTGTAAAACAGACAGCATGCTGCAAAATGGAGAATAGCTTGTGCAGGCAGGGAAGACGTGTGACGTAGACCTATTGTAATAAATTTACTATTGTTTTGTTAATCAAAATTTGTAATTGCTAT
>VWYI01047322.1:350-10591 GCA_013399455.1 Anthoscopus minutus
CATATTAAACCATTAACATTGCATGATACTTAAATCACTTACTTTTTTGTGACAAAATTGTAAACATTACTATATTGTTTTTAAGTTATATAACCAGGATGTAAAATTATTCTCTAATGTTAAGAGCTCTTAAATAAGAATTGGGAATAGTGAAAGCTTGAGAATTTATTATTATCTGCATCCCAGTCTAGACCACTGTTTTCCAGGTGACTTTTAAGTAATTGTTCTGGCAATGGCTGGCATGGGCCAAATGGAGAAGAGTTGTCTTCCAGCTTATTCTTTTCTCTGGAGAAAAGATCAGAGAATCTGTGAATATCCCATACCTGGAAGTGTTCAAGGGCAGCTTGGATGGGGCTCTGAGCAACCTGGTCTGGTGGAAAGTGTCTGTGCCCATGGCAGGTGGGTTGGGTTAGATGATCTTGAAGATCCCTTCCAACCCAAACCATTCTATGATTATGTAATCTCTTTATCTCTGCAGTAAGCAGAGATGTGCAGCAAATCCACTGTTCTTGAAACAGATGAAACTTTGAAGCACAGTCATGTCCTAGTGTACATGTGCCATAGGTTGAATGGTGCTAGGGGACAATCAGTGGCAGGTGGCTTTTGAGTGCACTTTAGCAGGTGATTTGGCTCACAGTAGCTGAACAGTGGACACCACTGACACAACCTAAATCCATTCTTACCTCTCAGTCCTAGATCTACATATTGCCTAACACAACATACAGATAACAGCTTCCTAACTTCTTAAACTATCTTTGGCAAATTACCCTTGAGCTATCACCAAAGAGAAAAAAGTTGTTTTTTTCTCAGCATATTGTATTTGCTGTAGCAAGTTTTGGTCATTGGTTTGTTCTGTTCTGGATTTTACTGATGCTACTGACAATTTTCCTTTGTGTTCACAGATTTCATGTAGCAGGTAGTGGTGTGTGTCTTTTTTGATTTATTTTGCTGGAGGAAAAAATAAATCTTATTTTTACCTAAAAGGAATCATGTGTAATTGTGATTTTCCTCCCCTCACCTCTAAACTTATTCTAGTATTTACACTACTTCCTGAAGTAACTTGAGTGACAAGCACTGCAAGTATTCCAATATGTTATGGGTCTGAGCAAGTCAGAGACATGGCTGTGGGCCTCATTTCCTCAGCACTGAGCTGTAGTGTGATCATATTTCCTACCCTCTGCATACAAATTTAAAACCTGCTGACCTATTTTGCCGTGTGTTTGAGACTTCTACTCTCTTTCAAATGATTAAATTTTTATCTTAGTGCCCCATTAACTAGCTCAAAATAAACGAAAACAAACAAGCAACAAAACCACTCGCCAGAAGTCAGAAATTACAGCATCCCTTAGAGTGCCAGTGCCAGTGGCAAGCAGTTGGAATGTCAGAATGTGCACAGCTTCTGACTAATGCGGCCACTGCGGAAAACACGTGGGAACGACTGTAGGAGTGTGGATTTAACAATAAAATGATTCTGTAGGGAAGACTATGCTTTATTTATTACACTGCCCAGGGTTGGGAAGAGGAAATCAGGAACATCCATGTAATCCCTATGCTTTTGATGAAAACTTTGGGATATTTTTCAGGGTGAAGTAATAGCCATGGACAAGATAGCTAACAAGGTCAAGAAGATCAAGCAGAATGCTGAATTGCTGCAGTTGAATTGCATTAAGGCCTTTTGCTATGATGGGACAAAGGCCCTTTCAGTTGAGAAGAGAGAGGATAAACAAGGTAAAATAAGCAATTTGCATAGTAGTAGGTTTTAGAGTAGTAATTTTTTTGCAAAAACAGTATTAAACCTGTCACAGGTTTACAAGTCCTTGAAATCTTGGCAGATACTTAAGTTGCTTCAGCGCTGTGAATGCACTTCCATTTTCTACTCATTTGTGATTATTGGCTTCTCTGTGAAGCAAATACGTAAGTCAAATTACCTGTCCTTGTCACAACCTAATATTCTCAAAGGAAATGCATTTCTTTCCCAGATAATATTGAAGACTGAAGAAGCCTTAAAGCTTCTTTCATGATCACATTTAACCCCATACTGGGAATTTTCTGAGCTAGTCTGAGAAAAAAAATTATTTCTGCAGACTTGCTTCACTTTTCTGCCTCCTAATCCTCATCAGTAAAATGGGGTTATTAATACCTAACTCCCCAGAGTGCTGCAAGGTTTAGCTCATTGATGTTTGTTCAGCTGTTCAGGGGAAAGTTATATACAACCACAGTGTATTATTTTAAGTAATTTCATTTGCTTTTCTGAAGTGATGCAGTTATGATATTGGTTCTGTTCCCATGATGGAATGATTTAAATGGTATCTGCTGCCTTGATTATTTTTAGTTTGTTGTGCAAAGTATGCTGTTCTTTCTCAGTCTATTTTATCTCAGTCACTGGTTAGCCTAAGTAGGAATCAGATTACATAATTCACCTTCTTTGTCCCTTTGCATTGCAGTTATTCCTGCTTTACAGGAACAAAGGTACTTTTCTTAAGAGTCTTTTTATGAACATCAAATATTGTAGGTGGCAAGTAGCAATTACAAAGATGATCAAGAGCAAGCTATAATACTGAGAGATAATGAATGCTTTTCTGTACATCCCTGCAAGTAACACATTACATATTTTGAACATTTTAGTAATGGATAAGAGGTAGATAAACCAGATAGACTCATTTTGTAGTGCAGGAACAAGGTAGGTAGCAGTAGTGTGATAATACAAGCTTGGCAGCAGTAGTACCTGGTGATGCTGAGCCAGTCTCCCTAGCACTGAGGAGATGGAAACTTCTGGGCTGTTGAGCCGTTGGGGTACACATTAAAGGAGAGGCTCTGCATATAGAAGATACATATTGTCAGCCAGGTAATAGTCAGAAATTGTTCTTCTTTTCACAGTCCTTTTCTACTGAATTGTTCTGCCATGGAGGCAGCACGTCTCACACATTTGAACTTGCAGTAGTTCATGTTCTTATGAAGTACTTTATTTTATATAGCTATACATGCATCACAAGAAATAGTATATAGACACTCCAATTATTATTAGGGAGTCTCAATGATTAACTACAGATTTGTCTCAGTAAAGATTTGTGCACTTTTGAGCTGACTGTGGTTCTTTACAGCCTATATGTACAACTCTGTACCCAGCACTTCTGACCAATGACATTACAACTTTCTTGACTACTTTTACATTTTAATTTCAAATTACTAAATTAAGTTTAAAAAAATGCCTAGAGGGTTAATTTTTGAGCTCACAGAACTTAGACTGTTTAGTTTTCTGGGAGATGGAAACTACAACCAGCAGTGCTGAGACTTGTCTCCAGCTGAGACTGGTTGTGCAGATGCTGTCTATAAGCACACAAATGTTTTATGTCAAGGAACCAGTAACAACTTCCCCTTACCTACAGTGAAGTCTCAGGGAAGGAAACAGCCACATTTTACATTACTAACTTCTTTTTACAGAAGGACCTCCATTCTTACCAGAGTCATTTGATCGAATTCTTCTCGATGCTCCATGTAGTGGGATGGGACAGAGACCAAACATGGCTTATTCCTCAACTTTAAAGGAAGTGACCTCATATCAGCCACTACAGCGCAAGCTTTTCACTGTGGTATGTGCTAAACGTTGAGTAGATAAGCTAAATTGAGCATAAATGCTTTTGCAGAATAAAACATATCAATAAAAATGGTGCTTCCTTTTCCCTACTTTTTCAGCAGCCACTAAGTATTAGGGTCCTGTTAACCCCTCAGCTCCACCAGATCTGTTGCTAGGTGAAGCCAATTCATTGGAGCATGGGAAAGGTATATGTAACCCATAGTAAATAAAAAGCTTTGTGTTTTTAAAATTCTCTCAGCTTCATCAGTTTTACATTATAATAATCACAAGAGTCTAAGTCACAGAGCAGGTGACTTAGGAACATGCTAAGGAGTGTGCTTGGGCTGATGCTGAAGGATAAGATGAAACTTGTCAAAATCTGAATGATACATATTCAAAGTGAATGACAGCTTGAAAAGCAGCATAGATACAGCTTCTGTGCCAAATACATGGAAACAGTTGACATCTAATGTAACTGACATAAGTATTGTGTATCCATGGTTGGCAGCAGGTGGTGAAAACAGATCTAATTTGTCTGGGATATGCAGAGCTGTACAAATAACAAATCTTACACGGTGAATCATCTCAATGACATTAATAAACTGCATGAGCTATAATGCCTATTTGGAAAGAAGAATTCTTCTAATCCATGTTATCCTTTGCTGTATTCCCTGAGAGGAATTGGTATCTTAATAGTTTAATTAAGTGTTCAGTTTTAATATTCTAGGTACATGGGATATTAGTTAATGTTGCTTAATATGAAAGTTTTAGATTTAAAAATAAGCTGAAATATCATTTCTTCCTGCAGGCAGTGAAGTTGCTGAAGCCAGGAGGTGTTTTAGTATATAGTACATGTACAATTACACTTTCTGAAAATGAAGAGCAAGTTGCTTGGGCCCTGAAGACTTTTCCATGTCTCGAGCTTCATCCACAGGTAATACTATTTTCAGGGTACTTCATACAATCTAGTGAGCTTATTTTGGAACTGTAAAGTTACACGGTATATTTACTGTCAATAAATCTTTTTTTCACCATGGACAGTTTTAACTGCTGTGGATAGAAATAACAGAAGGATTTCTGAGGGTTTTTTAAAGTCTGTTTTTGTGCTTAATTAAGCTTTATTTAGGCATCATTAAGTAGTTTCCCGCTGTGTCTTGTGGGGTTTTTTTGATTTGTACAACAGTCTTTTAAAACACAACAGGGACAAAAGATAGGTCAAACAGGTTAAAATTTCTCTTGCAATTTCTGTAATGCATATATTCTATTATCTTTTTCACATTCACAGAAGAGGTGAATTTTTTTTTCATTACTGCCACTGAGGTCGTGAAAACTTGCATATAATGTATGGCACATAAATGAAAACAAATTTGTGTTTCAAAGAAGGAGGATGTTATATGTACGGGAGCTATTTTTGATTTTTTTAAAAGGAATGAGGGAAAGAAATTATTTCTTGAGAGGCTCAGTCTCTCAAGAATGTACCTTGTCTTCTTTGGAGTCAGTGCATACCATTAAGATATCTGGGAGGGGGTAATATATAGGGAGATACTAGAATTTTTTAATCTAAACTATCTACTGTTCATACAATTCAGAAATACCTGTTACCTTTAATAGCACTTCAGGGGAGTTTTCATCTCTTTGAATGATGACATGAGCTAGGTTGGGTAGTTGTTTATCATCAGGGCTTTGAGGAAATGTCTAACTCTGATACCTGTTCAGCTTACACATTCTGTGATGACTTGTACCTGTCTTAAGCTTAGATGAATCTTTAACTGAAATTAAAAAAAAAATATACAATACCTATACAATGAGAAATTACTATGATTGCTGGTAAAGATTTAACAGAACTGAAACTCTTCATCAAAGCTTTCTATGGTGTTTTCTTCTGCCTGTATTCTCACCATCCATTCACTAAGAATTTTTCAGTTCCAGAAATTTCAACTAAGATTATGCATTTAACCTAACAGCATAAAACAATTCTCGACAGAATGATAAAACACAAGCCTTATTAACTCAAATGCAAGATTAATTCTTGCTATATAGACTTTCTCTGACCAGTAGTATCAGTCTTGAATAAAGCAGTTTTTCACACACAAGTGCCATATCTGTAAAAATCAATCTTTTATGTGTAATATATTTGAAAAGACATGACACTGAATTGTGTATCAACATATAATTTATAATACCTTTAAACCACTTTCCTACTAGTTTATACTAAAGTGATCTTTGATAATGAACATGAAACAGTAGTCTAGGTTCTTCATACCTCGTGTTCCTTTATGTATTTATTTCCCATATACTTTAATATCAGTATATCCCTCCTTTTTATCTAGTCCACTGTTTCCCACTTTCTCAGTTTGGCAATAGATCCTGGAAGCACATTGGGTAATGTGGGCAAGGAAAAAACAGGAGATGGAGCCATAGGCATTGTTCTTGTAGGTGGAGGTTACCACATAGCAGCTGCTCCTTTGTGCAGACTTCCTCTTAGTTTACACAGGAGATACTATAGATCAGCTTAAATACAGTAGCTAAACTGGAAGGAAAAATGAAAAGGTAGAGGAAGACACTGGTCTGCCTTTAAGCAAGTTACTTGAACCTGTGGAATACTGTTTTCCCTAGACTTTTACCTTTCCCTCTTACTATTAGATCAAGTCGCTACACATGTCTCCCTTTGTATGTTACTTTTCTCTCGATTTGCAATAGACACTTCTGGTTTTTACCTTGAAAGCATTGAAATCCTGCTGAGGGAGAGCAAGAATCATTCTGCAACCCCTTGGCTGCCCAGCTTTCCAGCATGTAGTACGTGGTTAAGCAGCTAACTCGCACCATGTGCTGACTGGGTGAGCTCATGTGTTAGCAAAGTGTGATGGCTGAAAAAACACTCTGCTGTAGGCTGCATTATGGACTACATTAGACTAGATTGACAAAAGAGATCTATTTTTGATATTGCAGTGCCAGCTTTTGCACACTTTGTTCCATCTCCTCACTGAATGCATTGAAAGAACAAACCAGCTAAGAATTAATTTTTTTCCAGGAATTGGAGTATTAAATAAGAAGCAGTCAAGGCTATTCACAAGAAATACTGAGAAAAGGGCTGGGATTTTTAAAGTCCTTCTTTCCATAATTTTGAAGCCAAATGTCATCTCTTGAAATTGATTATTTTTTTCTCTGCCTCATAGACATGCACATGTAACAGTAGTCCCATACCTGTTAGTCTCATTACATGACTAGAAAACTCAGTTGTATTTTTCTGCTGCATCATCTGCCAAAATGATGCCTCTTCAGGCAGTAAAATATTCTGGAGTGGGGCATTTAGTCTCTCCAGCTGAAGTTTTTACTGTGAAGAACGCCGGTATTTTAGGTTGGCCATTAGGAAAAAGTTTTTCACAGGAAGGGTGATAGAGCTTGGAATGGGCCACCCAGGGAGGTGGTGGAGTCACAGTCCCTGTGGGTTCAGGGGAGGACAGGATTGCAGTTGGTACAGTTGACAAGGTGGTGTTAGGTCATAGGTTGGACTTGATCTCCAAGGTCTTTCCAACCTTGCTGTCTCGGATTCTACTGCTGTTAGTGATGATACTGGTAATGGGCTAAGGACTTACTATTTTTTACTTAACTCACAGCTTTTAAGTCAGTACACAGAAGTGCTGCATCATTTAGAAGTTGCAGGCTAAATCCTTTAGACTTGCTATCTGGTGGTAGCAGCTTTCTTGGGATGTTTCAGCCCTTGGAGTGATGAACTGCTTTTGACCTGTGCACCTATCCTCAACAAATGCTCTAAACTACTGAGGTAAAGTGGATGAGGGGCATCACCACCTCCTCAAAATACTTTTATATATCTTGTATAAATCTTGTATATGTGTGTTATGATATTGGCCAGATGACGGCAAGAAAAGAAGCCACATCTGAGTCTTCTGGTGCAAATGATACAAGCATAGCTTGTCCATGTTAATTGTTCAGTAGCTCTGCATATCCTCAGCAGAATACATTTAAGAACTTTAGAAATCCAATAATTTGCTTTTCTTTGTTACTTGAACAGGAACCTCACATTGGAGGAGAAGGCATGAAGGGAGCTGGACTATCACTTGATCAGTTGAAGCTTCTGCAGAGATTTGATCCATCTGCTGTGACATTGCAAGGAATGGATATTAATTCTTTGCAAGATTCCAGAGAAAATGACCTGATTTCATTGGCAAATAAGGACTGTATAGGATTTTTCATTGCAAAATTTATTAAATCGAACAGTAAATAAGGATTTGGGAATGCAACCTGAAAAAATAACTCAGTGAGTCTAAGAACAGTTCAGATGTGAAGTGCCTTTCTTCCTGCTGCAATGTTACCAAGCCAACGGGCTGACGGCAGGGTTGCTATGGCAGCACTAAAATCTGCCAGCTGTTCTGATGGGAAAGAGCCACAGGTTGCAGCAGAAAAGTCATGGCTGGGGGAAGGGTAGGATCATTTCTAAGTCTCCCTCTGCTTTTGTATTTACTGCAGGTCAGTGCCTGAATGACAACTATGTTCACTCATACTGCTGTCTGCTCTGTTTTCCCCTTGTCTGCTGCAAGCGTAGGAGGGGAATGTAAGCTACAAAATGCAAACATAAATAGAATGGACAGGAGTTATTACAGTGAATTTTGGAAAGGGTAGTTTCTGTGGAGGTTTACCAATAGTTAGTTTCCTTAAATAGCACTTCTCAAAACACTGCAACATTTTACAAAGAACTGTTTTATAAATTGATACTTAGAACCTCATTTCTCTTTTATTTTAATACAAGCAAGATTCTCTGTACACATAGTATATACACAAAATACGATTAGGCTTTTGTAGCATGTCTTTTATAGCAGCATGAATATATTAACCATCTCACTCTGGGAATGTAAATAAATATTGTTTAAACATCAAACTTCCCATGCATAAACTGTATTGGTTCTGAAATAGCCTATTGGACTGGCTGACAAGTGACAGTTTTAAAATCAAACATTTGTAACAGAAGGGGCTACAGTTATGATTAATATATTGAAAGACAGAAAACAATGCATAATACCATCTGAAATTGCAAATCACCTTTCAACAACTAAGGATATTAACTCTTTATTGGTTAAAAAGCATCACCAGCTAGAATCATATGAAAATTGAAACTGGGGAAGCATGCTAATGAAAACTGTCTTAGTATATTGCTCGAAGTTTAAATAAATTTCTTAAAGATGTTAGATGTATTTGAAAATTCTGCTTCAGTTCCAGTTTGAACAATATTCTCAGTCCTGCTGGAACTGACAATAGCACTAAAATTAAAAGGAAAGCTAAGGACAATGGAAAAATAGAAACTGACATCTGTGTGTGTTTGGTGTTTTCCTTTCATTCATCAATTTCCAGTTTTTAAAAGATTATCTGAAAAATGTCTTTTCACACATTTGGTTGGATTAAAAAGAGCAATAGTTTATCACTTGTCTCTCTACTGTCAGAGGTGCTTTTTATATTTGCAATCAAAACAATCTATACAATTCTATTTCTTGCTTTTCTGTTTTGATACCGTATGTTTTATATTGCTCTTGAATAAAAACCAAATGTTTCTTCTGTCCTGCCAAGGTTGACTAGTACATCTTCTGTAAGGCCTATACTAGCAGGAAAGGAAAATGGAATTCTTGTCTACTACTTCTCTACTTCTGTTGGTCATTCCTTGCCATTAAACACTACATGTCTAAAGAAGATTTAAAGCAATTTTTGTTTCATCAGTAGTAGGTGAGATATCCTATTCAATGTCATGAAAGTTCATACTATTATCTTCCTAGTCTGAATATGGTGAAAATAATTAACTGGGAACAAAAGAGATTAATCTTTTATTGTAAGAACATGTTGAAATCTTTAACTCGGTGCTAGTAAAAAAGCATTTTCTTTTTGCAGAATATAGAAATCTTGTAAACATTAATCAGCACACATAAACTATATACTGAAATTTGTGTATTCATATAAAGTAAGGAGCTTTAGTTCCTCCAGTTTCAGTAGCAGGATTTGTGCAATGCTGAATTTGAAAGAATTAAGATTGCTGAATTTTTAGTGGAATATTTGTTGAGACTTCTTCCACTTTCTTTAATTTTGGATGATGAGTTTTTGAGGTGACCTCACTTGATATTATAGGAGAAGTTTCTTGGGGGTGGGAAGAAAATGTAAGTAACTTGTAGTTAATTCCAGTGTAATTGCAGAGCAATCTTTGCCTGAAAAAAATTACTGATATATAAACTTTAACTATTAGGGTTGTTTCTGTATAAGACAACTGCTAGCCTTAGGAGAGCACTCAGCATATTGAAGGGAATGGCCTCAGCTGCTTCCCCAAGGGCCCTGTCTCTGTTGGTAATGGGGGAGTGACTTCTCCATCAGGCAGGTCAGAACAGAAACTTAGTATAAGATGCTCCATCCCTTGAAGGAGCCAGCATCCTTTCTCTCACTACAGGTGTGGCCAAGTTAGATGACTGAAGTTAGATGGATGCCCTTTCTCTTCCAATCTTACTGTGACTTTAACTAGAAGTGGTGAGAATGCTTTCTCATTGACACAATTCTGATGGATGGTGTACATATGTTTTTAAACATATGATTACTTTTCTGATAATCTTTACACGCTGAATCATTGTGCTTCACCAGCTGATGCTGAAGCACAATGGAATAGATTTATATATAT